>CAUYQV010166028.1:0-71061 GCA_963574575.1 Galagoides demidoff | reverse complement strand
TGTGTTAAGACATTTGTATTCTACATTTAGTAAGTTTCACATGTACCCTTGTAAGATGCACCCTAGGTGTGGTCCCATCAATCACCCTCCCTTCACCCATCCTCCCCCCTCCTCTCCCCACCCCTCCCTCTCCCATTTACCCATAATCTTTGGTCATAATTGGGTTATAGCTTTCATATGAAAGCTATAAATTATTTGGTTACTTTTTAAAAAGGCACAAACAACTTTAAAGGAAGAAGTTTTAGGGGCATGTTGGTCTGGAGACTGTCTTTCTATATGGTGAAAATTGATGCATTAAATATAATTTTCCAGAATTAAGAAGTTTGGCTGTGAAGGGGAAGATGAAGGACTTGAATAAAAAGGATGTTTTTCAATTTAATTTTTTCTCTTTTTCCAATATATCCTGTGTTCTTTTTTTTATTGGTTTACTGCTCTAAGAATGACTTGCTGATTACCTTGCCAAATAATTTCATTTTTTTTTCTTTTTAACAAATGAGCGTGTTACAGACATATTACCCTGGCACAGTTGTAGTTCTTTGGTTTCATACTAGGTACCCAGTGACCAAGAACAGAAAAATGTTGACATTAATCCTTGCATTGACTTTTTAGAATTAAAAACACAAGTAAAATCTATTCTTTCTCTGTGCTATACTGTACCCATCACGTCTGGGCGTTGGGAGTTGCTTCCACACACCCTCAGGTGTTAAGGCTCATAGATATTTCACAATCTTCAGAAAACAAAAACAGGGAATACAAATGTTAGCAATAAAAGTTAGACTTTTAGTTGTATGTATTATTTTAGTTTTAAAAAAATACATGTTACAAGAAATATTAGGACAATCTGGGATCCCATGCCTCACCTTCATGGAAATTTCCATGAGCCTGGAGATAGAATTGTGAGAGATACGGGGCTTCATGGAAATGAAGTGTTTTTCTTCAGAGGTTAAAATGTGTACCATCTCATCAACTCGTAGAGATGCATGAAATCCAACCTGGAATTCTTACGGTTTATAAGCTGCAACTATACTTATACAAACTACTTAGAAACTGCTTACTTTTCCTTACCTCAAGTAAAATACAGTTTCAGAGAACCACGTGTTTGGCATTTGACTGATTATATTAATAAATATAAAAATATATTTATATTTTAAATAAAAGCTACTTTGGGGTATCAGTTAACACAATAATACTATTTCATATCTGTGTAGCATTTTACAACTTGTGAAAAATGTAGATATCTGATATGCCATGTAAGTCGCAGAATGGTCCTGGGAAGTAGGCAAGGTAAGTATCATTATTGTTGTTTGATAGAAAAAGAAACTGAAGTTCGGTATTACCATGCAGTTTGTGTAACTTCATGGATTTAGTGAGTAATAGACTTGGAAATGTTAAAGAATAGTGGAGAAAAAAAAAAACTCTCCTCTCAGTTCTTTATAACAGGAAGACACGCCATGTGACACAGCAAAGAGCACCAGAAGACAGTCTGCAGTCAAGTGCTAGATGTGCTTCCCTTTATAAAGATGTAACAGGTGCAACAACCTTATAAAGCCTCTTCCTTAGGCATGCTGTAATCGATAGCTCCCAATGCCTTCCACAAACAGACATTCCTTTAAAAAAATAAAGTGAAATAGGGTGGTGCCGGTGGCTCAAGGAGTAGGGTGTCAGCCCCGCATACTGAAGGTGATGGGTTCAGACCCAGCCCTGGTGAAAAACTAAATAATGATAATAATAATAAAACAAAATGAAAGGAATAATTCAGCCAGTGTAGTAAGATTATTTGAATTTCATTGTGTCTGAACACAAATGCCCTGTGCAAAAACCAAGCAAAACATAGGCCTATGATGTCAAATGGAGAAACAAACCACAGCCGGTGCGTATGTGTATTCCCAGAGCCAGCCACAGTGTTTGGAAAGTCTTAAAAAACATTAAAAAAATAATCCTCGTCAGTTGTCCTTTGGAAAAATCTGCTCATCTATCTCGTCCAAGGTGCTTCTTCATCCAATCTAGAAACTTCTTATTATATTAAAAAAAAGCTTATATTTATTGATGGTTTAAGCCAAGTAGTATTTAGAATGACATGACCACAGGATCATACCCAAAGCTTATTCATGCTGACAATATTTTACTAAGGCTTATCTTTTAATTAAATAGGAGATTATAGACCATGGTAGTGGGTGATTTGATGTGCCCATACACTAGATTTTGAAATATGGATTAGCAGACAAATCAGTTATAAGTAGTAGTAATACAAATAAGAAAACAAAACACAAGACAGTGAGAATCAGCAACACAAGATGTTTGTTTTGAGCTCCCTCTGCCTTTTTATTCTCAGGCTTAATTAAATTAATTAAATATTGCCATACAGACTTCCGTCCCTCTCAAAGATAATACAGGCAGGCATAGAGTCCTTGGAAATTATCTGGGAATATGCTTCCTCTGCTTTGTAAGACAAATCCAGGTTTTCCTCCAGATATCTCTTTTGTTTTTAAAAACTTCTGTGAAAGAGAATACCTAGCCTCACCTAGAGTATTTATCTCTGGCTTCCATGTTCCCCGAGCTGTCTGCTGTTCTGTAGAAGGTCTCTCTGGATCTTAGAGAACAAAATCTATTGAGGCAGAATGGCATGAGACTGGTGAGAACAGAAATTCTTTCCCTTTGTTCTTGACCCTGTCACTTGGGCTGGTGACTTGACAAGAGATAAAGGGGGGTACTCACAGTGGGGAAGGCAAATGGAGTGGAAGAAAACAGAAGCACAAAGACACTCAGTAGCATAGCTCAGAAGAGGCCATTTAATATATATTCACCATGGGCTTGATGCTGAGTTTAGGAAGTCAGTGATGACTGGACTAGTCAATGATTCTGATTAGACATATATTTCAGATAGTGTTGTTTCACAAAATGGGAAGGTCCTGACGTCATATGGAAACTGATCTCTATGCTCTGAAGTTCTTCAAAAGCCATGTCTTGCCTCAGCCAACCAAAGAATTTGTAGCTGCTCTTGGTCTGTCATTCTAAAAACTATAGAGAAAGGAGTGAGTGAATCAGGAGTGTGAAATAAACATATTACGTGGGAGGTCAGTTATTAGAGTTTTCTGTGTAGACAAAAAACAGTAATAATCATTTCATTATTGATAGTAATTATTATATTTGAGCTTGCGTGCCATAACAGAAGCTTTAAATACAATCACAAAAAGCATTCATATAGGGATTATTATTATTATTATTGTTATTATCACTATGTTGCCCTCAGTAAAGTGCCATGGCATCACAGCTCACTGCAACCTCACACTCTTGGGCTTAAGTGATTCTCTTGCCTCAGCCTCCCAAGTAGCTGGGACTATAGGTGCCCGCCACAATGCCCAGGTATTTTGTTGTTGCTGTTGTTGTCATCTCTGTTTAGCAGACCTGGGCGAGTTTCAAACACACCAGCCCTGGTGCATGTAGCCAGCACTCTAACCACTGAACTATGGGATTATTATTATCCCTTTTTTGTCCCTATGTGTTTAGTTAAGTATGCATGACCCAGAGAGGTTAAATAAACTAATCAATGGCACACAGGTCAAGCTGACTCCGGTTGGTTTAATGGAACTTCCTCCTGTACCATATGGGCTGCCTCCCCACACTGGACAAAAACAGTTCCCTGAGTTACACAGAATTTCAGCAATTTTGGCCCCTAAAATTCAGATCAGTAACATAATTGTGCAAAAGCAGAAGAAAGCTTGAGAAACATTTTTTACTTTGCTTTTGTTAACATGGAGCTTCAATGGAAAGAGGAAGTCTAGGAATGTACGTTCCTTATAGTTTCGTAATAGTCTGTGATAAGTGTAAGTCTCAAAGCATCAGAGAGTGAATTAGGAAAAGAGTTAAGGGTACCCCAATATTAAAAAGATACAAACTCAGATCACCCTAAATCACCTCACTGAAGGCTGCCCCGGGTCCTTCATGTGGTCACACAATTGAATGTCAAGAGACGGACGGCCCCTAGACCTCATTAACCTTCACCATTTCCTATCTTTTACACACAGTAGATGTCTACATTAGTCTTCATTTTCAGATTTTTCTGTTCTCAGACTTCATAAAAGAAGAATTTGCAAATAAGTTTTTATCATCATTAACAATACTATCGCTAAAGGGCATATGTGAAGTTTTATGATGGTTTAGCACATTAATATTTTACAATCAGGTTTTAACATGCTTTTATCTTTTTTACACAAGATTAATATCCTGCCTGAATTAGTTTTATTACATGCATTTTCAATTTTCACTAAGCTGATTTTCCTGCACTAGAATTTGTGTTTTTTTTTTCCTCTTACAACTTTTTTCATTCTCATTTGTAGGACTTAATACATTTTATCCATCTTAATTTTTTTTTCCACAGTAAGGCAAGGATTTTCCTGTTGCGTAGCCATTTGCAATGTAGTCTCATTAGTTAATCACACCGTTTGGTGTTAAATCTTTTATTCTCTACAACATCACAGTTTTGTTCTCTCTCAAGCCTCGACAATTGCTGCCACGCTCCTCAAGGCTAAGTAAGAATGTAGATTCAGCAAATAACTGATTAATTTGATAAATACAGATGATTAAATCAGGGAATTAAGGATCAGATTTTTACTTTAGGGCAGATTAAGACTTTCTTGGGAAGAGTGGCAAAAGTAACATATTATATCCTATTCCAAACCACCCTAAAACACTAAGAAATATTTCAAATATGTCAGATGTAAATTAAATCTTGAAATTAGTACTTTTTGTGCTACAAAGACTTCTTTGGTCAATCTGCCATCTCCCCAGTCTCCATTTTAATGTATACCTGGGCATAGACATAGTCTTACAGTCTGGTTTACATTTTGGAATATCAGAGCATACATTTGGGGAAATCAAAGTTAGGGGTCTTAGTTGGCCCTGAACATCTACTCTTGGTTAAAGCCTAGCTTACCCTGGTTAGAAATTAAAGAGAATAGACAAAATAAGAAGACTTCTGAGTCAAATAGCAGTGTTAGGAAGTGACATCTTGACAGTAAAGGAGTTATAGAGATATGGAGGCAAATTTGATCTTGAAAGTACTCAACCCGTATGTTTATGTCTGTCTTCTCCCCAAGCGTTCATATAATCTTCTCTGACACTGCCCTCTAAGGCACTGCCTCCCCAAATACGAAACTTTCCTTGTTGGGTTCTGGAATTATTGGGCCTCCTGCCAGATGGCTGGAGAGGCTGTTAAATTAATATTCAGAGCCAAGGTTTTAATGACTGAAAATTATAATATCCCTCACCTTCAAAGAGAAATTACTGTACGATTGGAATTCTCAGTGCCGTAATTCAAAGGCCCAAGTCTTCCTCATTTTTTGGCTATTCAAAGGAGACATTACAGCGTGTCTCAAAGGTTGTTCATAAAATCATCTATATAGAGAAAATGGGAAATTGTAGCAAATGTGCCTTTATTTACAAAATAGTCATTACAAATATTTACAAACAGGTGGCCAATATGTAGAGAATATCTTGCAAATATTTTGCAAAATCTGGTTGTAAATGAAGGTACATTTAGCTATATGTTCCCATTTTATCAATGGCCACTTTATGGGTAACTTTTGGGATACCCAGTACTTTGACAATGAACAGGAAAAATTTCAGATGGTGATTAAATTATGCATGTAGACAAAAAGTTGAGTTAGGGTACAGGTCAGTTTCATAGATCATGATTCCTATTATCATCTCTATTTGCCTTTTTTCCCCCTAGTGATTAATTTACTAATTGGCCTGAGGTTTAACTTAGTTAATAGTCTCCCCCACCATCAAGAAATAGAATTCCAGCCAGCAAAGCCCTCAGTCCTCAAAGGCCCAAGTATTGATGCCACTAACTCATCTTAAAACAAACAAATATTGGTCCATATAATCAAGGCTAGAAAGAACCTGTTTGCTATATAATCATTCATCATTATATTCCCCCGTTCAAAGAGAGAGGTTGACAATCAGAGGCAAAATAATTTGATCGGCTGGAAAATCTAGATGAATGATATCCTATCAAATTAAACAAAGACGTGTGCTAACACATATGATAGCAGGAAAAGATTTATTAATAGAAATCCCCATTCAGGCAAATATTCTGTGTGACATGCAACAGGGATCTCTGAAGACACACATCAAAAATAAAACTTATTTGTGGAAAGTCAAATACTTTTGCAGATGGAGCTGACAAGAATCAAACACTGGAATTTTCTCCTATACAGAGAAAGCAGGACCATCTATCTGAGTTATACCAAACAGAAACCTTTGTTCTTTTCATGAAGCAGGAAGAAGAAATCCCCACGGCAGTTGGTATGTGTGTTAGCTGTTTCTTGTGCGCTAAAGAAACAGATGCCATTTTCATGAGGGATGGAATAACTACTTACTGAACCCCATTAGGATAGCTGGATGCTTCTCTCTGCATACTAACTACTTTGCTCACAAACAAGATGGTGGTGGAGAGGCATAATTAATATGATGTGGACTGAGAGAAAACACTTAGGGGAGTTTTGAATTGTGGCAAGGCAGATAAGGTAACTCCTAAGTGCCAATTCAATTACTGTTAGAATTCATCTGCCACTCTCCACTCCACTTCATATTTAATTATTTCAATAAAGAAGTGTGAGTGATTTTTATCATTTCCATTCAATTCCCCAATGCACTTATTTCTTCCCTGGACACATTTATCCTACTATATTCTCAGCTGCCTTAGTGTACAGGTTTGGAGAATAAACTCAAAAGACGAGAACTAAGGATAGTTGAAATCAGAGGTTTCTTCCCTATAGATTTAAGGAAAAAAAATTTTTTGCCAGTTGCAGTTGTGGTTTCTTCTTTAAAAATATAACTATTTAAGTGGGCTGAATAGCCAGCCCGTATTTGGTTTCTCGGCTTTGTTTGGGACCCCATGTGTTTGCTGTTAGAAAGTCAGCCTTTGTTTATCAGTTGTTTCGCCCAGCTTCTGTTTGAAACAGTGTATTAATTCTAGGTACATCCATTTATTATTGTAATCTAAAAAGAAAAAATAAGAACTCAAACATTAAGTAACCCCTTATCTATCTTCCTGTATAGATGATAAGCTTATTCTCAGCCTCCCCATGAGATAACCAGGTGCAGAAACTATCCATTTCACATCGATCAGCTGGGTGTTGGCAGGCAGGGAATGGGTCTCTGTCAACAAGATGCCCCCCATCTCTGTCTACTTGTCCCTAGAGGGCAAAGTGGAGGTGCCACATGCCCTTATTCTCAAATACTCCATAATCATCATAGAGTCTTTGATTTTCAAAATTAGCCTCCTTTCTGAATGTATGGCCTGTAAAATTTGCAATTAAATAGTTTGGGCTTTATAATTCCCTCTACAGATTATCAAGAAAATAGAACATTTGCTTAGACTCTAGAGACAGCAGACCATATAGCCAATTTCCACCTCCCTCTTACATATCAAATGATAAATAAAATTCAGAGCCTTTAGAGAAAGGGCCCCAAAGCATCCCCTCTCATATAGCTGAAGCTGCTACTAGCAAATCATAGGCCACTAACATCAGGGAGATCATTCTGGGCCATTCTTCATGTTGCTAGAAAGAGTTGAGGAGATAAAATATATATATATATAGCTCTCCAGGTTCATGGGCTGAGGAGTTAGATAACTGAGGCTCAGATCTTAGCTGCTCCACTTACTGAGGATGCAAATGTGAATTAAAGGTAGTATTAGTACAACTGTAAAAAAAAAAATACAGAAAAGTGACTGGCATGTAGTAAGTGTCAAATATACGTTGAATGCTATTATTGTTGGCAGTGCTCAGACACCCTGAACTGGAGAAGCAGCCTCCGGATCTCTCTGGCCTTCCCTCACTGCTGTCTCTGGATTTTCTGTCTCTCCCAAAGCTCAGGATAAAGTTATTCTCTAAAGTTCTCTTATCGGCCTAAAGCCTGGACCCACCAAAGAAGGGAACGATACTTCTAGCCCCTTCTCTGACTTCTCATTAACTGAATTCATATCTGGGGAAGAAAGACTGAAGTCAGTCAACACACCTGGGCAGGCTTTTGTCACAAACTGTTGCCTGTTCTGTGGGCCCAGCAGATCTTGTCCCAGGCCATTGCATATTCTTCAAGTCCATTCAAACCTCAAAAATCAAGTACTACCCCCTAAAATCCTCCACACATCCTAATCTCCCTTTTATTTTTCTTTCTTTCTTTCTTTCTTTTCTTTTTTTTTTTTTTTTAGAGACAGACTATCACTTTATAACCCTTGGTAGAATGCTGTAGTGTCACAGCTCATAACAACCTCCAGCTTCTGGCCTTAAGTGATTGTCTTGCTTCAGCCTCCTGACTAGCTAAGACTACAGGCACCCGCCACAATGCCTGGCTATTTTTTTGTGGCAGTTTGGCCGGGGCCGGATTTGAACCCTTGGTATATGGGGCCAGTGCCCTACTCACTGAGACACAGGTGCCACCCACTAATCTCTCTTTTCCTTGAGAAGAAGGGAGTCTGAGCATCTGTACCCCTTACATGGTTAGGTAATTCCTCTGTGTTGTTCCTGGGGAGTGTTGGTAATTTGCATGCCATTTTTCCCATTAATCTTCCTTTTTCTGATGATTTTCAGCAAACCTTCAGAGGACAAAGTGGTAGTTTTCCCTTAGTCTCTTATCTTGCTCATAAGATTGTCCACTGATAACTTGTTCTCCCTTTGTGGGCTGTACTCTGTGTCTCTTTCATTCTATGGACTTGATAGAGGGGTGAGGAGGCAAAGAACAGAGCAGATACATCTTCCCCTTCCCCTGTTTTATTCCACCTAGTCTTCATTCTTGGCTCTTATTGAGATGTGTGTGTGTGTGTGTGTGTGTGAGGATTTTCTCTAAGATTACTACACAGGTACTTAGGGACCGAATTTGATTGGTTGGGAAGGGGAATAGGTAGAGAAATTTTATTGAAACATTGTATTTAAATGTTTCATATAATATAGCATATATTATATTTTCATATAAAAAGCATATAATATGCTTTTACTTAGATGACGTGTTTTTTGGGGGATGATTTAAAAAATTCAGAAGGAAATTATTAGAGCTAAAAGTTGCCCTAACTCAGCACCCTTGGTGTTGTCTGTAGTGGGACTGAATAGGAATTCAACGAGATCTTGGAAGAGACATCAACACTATTTTGGAGAATCAATATTGTACTTCTTTTGAGAAATAGTAAAATATGATTAAACTATCTTGAAACTCCAGCAACTTATGAATCCATGTTTTTTTTCTTGTGCTTCTGTGGATCCTTTTTTACTTCTGCCTTCCCTGGGAGGCCCTGTGAGCAATGGGAACCCAGAGTGATTCAGTCCCTGCCACAGCAACACTCAGCCTTCCCAGGAAAGATGGAATTTTGCAAAAGAGACCACTGGGAAACAGAATTTCTATCCTACTGGTCAGGTTTTTTCAGTCATTCCTACTACGTACCAGTAATAGTAACTAAAGGGTTCTTTAAGTTGGCAGTATATAAAGATGACAAGAATAATCTTCTAAAAATGGCTGAACTATCCCTAAATAAAAACCTAAATTCTTCACAGTAAAAAAAAAAAAAGAAAATGATAATAGCCTTTAGCCAATGAGACTAAGAGAGTTCAATGGTTCAACCAGAATACTCTTCTTTGTAGTATATCCTTTTTTTCTTCCTATCTGAACTGGTTTGCCTTTGCTGTTTCTTGGTTTAGGATCATTAAGATCAAGTCATAATCTTTGCTAAACTTAGAGTTTCGAATAATTACATTCCTACCAACACTTCACTCTTCTTTCACTCAGAAAGATTTGCATTGACCCTGGATGTTCTAAGACTGTGAACCCCTTCTCATGCACTCATCTCCTTTATCCACTACAGCACCACAGATACCTGAGAGAAGGATTTCTACTGGCCGTGTATCATTTCTGTCATTGTCCCTCCCACATAGGCCTCACTAAAAATTGGTTAAATCACAGACTTCAAACTTTTTCATGTCTTTTTCTCAGTAGCCCGTGGCAGGGGTATGTATACCCCCAAACCGTCTCTAAATTCCACCCCAGACTTCCTTCTCAACAGGCCTTTAAACAAATTTGGCTTAAGATCTCCCAGCCACTATTGGTTTCTCTCCCTTACCTATCAAAAGACAATTGACACTATTCCAAAGAGGAAACACTACATCCTCATCTGGAAGAGAGAATCTTTATCAAAATCAAAAGATCCATTTCTCCCAGGAGAGGCTCCACCATACCCGCCCAGCGATCAAACGGGGGAAGATGTCCTAAAATACTTTCCGGTAACGAGCCACTAAAAGTGTCTTGAATGACTGATAAAGGAATGAAAGTTTTAAAATCCTTACCCATGCATCAATCCTGCATTTTAAAGTGTCCCATTTTATTGTACTGATTAATCATATGCTCAGAGGAAGTTGGCAAAAGCTATCAAAAGCCAACCAGTATAACTTGCATGCCAACTTCACAAAATAATCAGGGTCTGGTGGGATATGTCATAAAATATGCCAAGACGGGTCATTCTCATGCACTCTTGCAAGAATTATACATATTCATTCTTCTCGTTTAGCACCTGAATGACAACAAGCAGGTGAGAGCTTCAGAACCAATGCATCAAGCCAGACAGTTACCATTATGAACAAAACATAAAAAGAGAGAGTGCCAGTGCTGAAAAATGGCAGTCTCCTGCTCAGACCTTGCAAGCATTGCTCTCTTTTGATAGGGAAATGAAGTTTACTGGGAGAGAGAGAATGATGTCTTATTGTCATTGCTGCTTAAAGTTTGGTGCAAATTTACATGAAATATACATTTCTTAATAGAATCCACCACAACTTTTTAGTTTGTTTTGGAGACACGGGGAGGATAGGAAAACCGTCAATCTACACTAAATGCTTTCCTTAAATATCTAAGATCATCTCTAAGCAATGGAGGGCTCTATTAATCACTAATGAACTCCTAAATGCTACCTTCAGCTGAAATAATGATAGGTAAAATTATACTGTGACACACTGAGTGACAAAAAAACAGCCTCCTTACCTGGTTTCATAGTGTGTTATTGGATTGCAAGGCAGTGTTTTAAAAGAATAAAGTAAATAGCTAACAAGCTCTGGCAGAATCAGTTCTATCTCACCGTCGGTGTATGTACTTAGTGAGTGCGTTGGGTATGTTCTTTTGCACATTTTTGACAGAGTTGTCTATAATCCTTAAAGTCACTGCTACTAACTTCCACCTCCTTACCTATCATAGCTTGATAAAGAATGTCCTCATTTCTGTAATTGAGACAATACCATTTATAAAAACTGGAACTATGTAAAACCACAGATAAGCTAAGCAAAAATAACTACTCAAATTTTGGAAAGCATTTTTTCAGAGACTTCTAGATACTCTCTTAACTGCTTAATATAGCTTTTGGGACTTGGATTGATTGAGAGAGAACCTAACTCCCCAACAGGACTTTGGTAAGATAAAGTATACAGTGGAAAGAGTCGGTGGCCTCTTTCAGCAGAGTCTGCCAAAATATCTCCTAGGCTTTCACAAAGAAGGCTAGTGTTGACAGATTATGCAGAATTTTCTTGATTGTCTTTGTGTGACCTGAACTCCTGCCCTGGCCAGTCTTCACTGCTGGCAGCCTTCTCCCTAGACTTCCCAAGGAAGGTGCCTCATGCTTTTAGTTCTTGGGACCCTTCACAGCTCCTCTAGGAATGCCTTCCTGGCCAGTGCCCTCAACTTCTTTCCTTCTCCTGTACCTGGTCTTATACATCAATTCTGTCCTTTCAGACTCTTCTGCTTTGACCTAGCGAGGGTCCAGAATAGACAGCTTCTGCTGAGTGTCACAGAGAAAGCACTAACACTGACTCGATAATCAAAGCAAAGAAATCAACCAGCGGGCCAAATTGATGGGCCTAACGAAGAATGATCTTTGCACTTTATTGACAAAAGTTCTTAAGGAAAAAAGTCTGTGTGCTACGTAGTCTAAGAAAATCTTTGTGGATATTTAACTTTAGCTTTTTATTTTTTAGCTTTTAGCATTTACCTGCGCTCTAACTATATTATAACCCAGGCTAATCTTTTTCTTTCCCTCTTTCTGTTAATTTGAAGGTATTTAAAGAAGTTGAAGTAGAGGGCTCTGAAGTTATAACCATTGTCTATAAAACATCTGGGCTACTTAATTGCTCCTTGGGTTTTATTTTTCTCTGTTTTCTTGCCAGTTATGAAGCCTTCATTTAAACATCACCTAACCCTGAAAGCGCAAAACTACCTGGCCCACTATGCCAGATAAGGCTCCTTATCCCCTTGGAAAAGAAAATGGTTAGTACAAAATCTCCTTCTATGGGCCACTAGCAAGCTGTGGGAAATTCTAAGACAGGATTTTCTTATAACCCTCCTCCTTCCACCCCAAAGAGGGGAGTCTCAGAGAAGAACACTTTCTGAATAAGGAAAGTTCTATCATAGCACTTACTGGTTCTATCAGTCCCCTATTGAGGTGTGAACCAACTTAGTAACTCAATCTTTCTGCCAGGGAGCCCTTAATTGTACAGCAGGTGCACAACCACAGGTGGCCTTCAACATTTCCTTCTGTATCCAACTAGAAGTCTCATTATGCTGCAAGTAACTGAAAGAAGTAGAGGACAGCAAATAAGAGAACACACCAGGTGAACTTGGCCTATGGTCTATATTATTCTACAGCGCCTTCCTATCTTCATTGTCTTGCTGCCAACGAATGGTCTGCCCCACATAATTTCCTTTTCATCTTCCTTAGAACTTCAGCTTAAAATGGTGAGCCATTTTGCTTATCTCTTGGCAAGCTATTGTCAATTCATTCATTTAATAATATTTCATTCTTTTAAAGGGATCCTTCTTCTCGTCATCTATATTCTTACACATAATCATCATGGTTATTTAAAAGTCTGCCTTTAGGGACCACAAAATATGGATCTCCTGTGGATCTCTTTTTACTGTTGCTATATATGTTTTTGTTATTTAGCAATTTCTCTCGATATGTATGGTGACTTTCAACTAAATGATAATCATCGTGTTTGAAAAATTATACAGCTATTTTGAGATTATAAAGGCTTTTGTTCTTTATGAAAGATTTTCTTGCTTTGTTTTGTTTTTGTCTTTGACAAGGTTTTAGGCTAGGAATAAAACAGATTAATCCAGTCTGTGATTGAACCCGATAAAGCTAGGGTTGAATTTAATGATGACTGATCAATTTTCTGATTTGCTTTCACTTGCAAGATGTTCCATGGCTTTCACTCACATAAGATGTAGACTCTAGAGATCCCAGTGAAAAGCCCAGAGGATCCTACTTGGACAATCCCTAACTACAGGTTTTATCTCTCAAACTTTAGGAGACTGAATAAAGGTAAAATAAAAGCTTTTTAAATTAGCTTTTCAACTGTTCAGCCACCATTCACAAATGAGTAAACAGTTGGAAGGAAGAAATAGAATTGAATACTAGACTTGCCTTGCTGTTTCTCCCTTCTTTTCAGGATTGTTCCAAGATCTTGAACTCTTGTCCTTGCTGGCTTTGTATTTAGTTTCAAGTGTATCAGATATAATTCTCTTTATTTTACCTAGCCTTTCTTATAGGAGGAAAGGCTGGTCTTCACATCATGGCCAGATATATACGTTCCTTACTATTATAATTTAATCTTTTGATGCAGCTAAGGTTCATTTTATCATCATAAGGGCCTGGTAGCTTTGTCCTATTCTCTAGCCGATTACTATAACTCTCATCTTATAAATAAAGATCATTATACCAAGAGACAGATAGATGTGGATGGATCATCTATCTTCATCACTGGAACAAAAATGTGGAGTACTTGCACTACTGAATAGGCATTGGCAACCATTTCACATGAAGACAATAGTTTATTTTAGCTTCAAGGTTCTACAAATATGTCCAGACAATCAAAATGGAACATTTTGTTTTTAATACTTCAACTGATTTTATGGCTTTTGAAAAATGACTATAGATAAACCATTTAGTCACTAGAGTAACTTCATGTGCTGAAATATGCTCTTCTTTGTTTTACCTGATGGTAATGTACAAATAAGACTCAGGAATGGTTAGTAGACCTTTTATACTGTTTTAGTATCTATGTAGCTTAGCTGATTCACCTTGAGATTGAAGTTTACTTATCCTCTTTGGCATAAACATGATTTATCATTTGACATACACACATATGTATTTTTTTCTGTTTCTAAATTTGTAATAGCCATTATATTTAGTGACCTCCTTTAATCTCTTTCAAATATCCAAATATAAATTATTTTGAGCTGGTTTAATCCTAGTTGAACTATTAGCTATGAGTGCATTTCCACCACTACCTCCATTAAAATGCAGAATTTTTATTTCAAAAGCAAGAATATTCCATTGTGGGTCATTTACTTTTCTGAGGCAAGTGATAAGTAGAAGAGCTTTTCATAGTCTTGGGGCACAGAAATTTGATTTACCTGACAGTTATAGATACTGTTAAGTGTTCTTATAACCTAACAAATACTGACCAAAAAAAATGTGAAAGAACTGGGAAAGATGCAAGTGATATTTGATGTCATGGCATTAAATAATCTGTGTGACTAACTCCATTGCTCTACTTTAAGTAAAAATTATAGAAAGTGAAATCTTAAAAGGTTACTGAGGAGGGTAGTTATTATATTTGACAGCCTTTCAAAGCATAGAAATAACTTACTCCCAACATTAGGTTGGGATCCATTACAGTTGGTGGGTAAAGCCTCATTCTAATCTCCAGATCGACCTGAAGGCAAATGTTAAGTGTTGGGTTGGAGGAAGAAGAAGAGCACAAGGAAGAAGAAAATCTGTTGGAAAGGCTAGAGCAAATAAATTGCAAAGTAAATAAAAATTCAAGAGTTCATCATAACCATAGATGTCCTTTCCAAATGCAGAGCATGGACATATTAAAAAGGGAAGGAGGGAGGGGATGGGAGAACAAGGGGTGAGGTACACATTTTGGGGGTGGGACACAATTATAAGAGGATAATTATCTAATAAAAGGAGTCAATGTAACCTGGTTCTGCAAATACTTCAGGAACTAGGAGAGTGAGTAAGGAAGTGAAAATAAATTTTAAATGGTTAGAAAATGTTTTCCTAACAAAGAGATTTTAAACAATGTAAAAGGTACAAAGAAGTTTAGATATTATTTTTAAAATAATTTTCTAATGTTGCTTTCCATTCAGGAGTCCTAAAATGAGCGTTAAAGGCAAGTGGAAAACTCCATTGTCTAGGATGGGTATCTGGATCGCCATCCTCCACTTTTGTCATTGGATTTATATATTTGTACTGTACTTTAAATTTTCTAAGTTTTTTTTAGACGTTAAGGAGGTTTCCGTGGTGCGCATATGTGAGCGTGCTATCTCTCTCTCTGTGTGTCTCTTTCTTGCTTGATTACTTTCTCTGTTTCTATCTCTAAATGTAAATCTATTTCTGTTCATTCATAAAATAAGAATCTGAACTTTGGAGAAACAAGCTCTGCCTATCCTCCTTCCCTTCAGTTCTCTTTCTGCTTCTCCCTGCAGTTGTTTTGAGTAACTCAGCACTGATTAGTCTTTCTCAGGCCCACCTGCTGTGGAATGCACTCTCTCTCCCTCTCACACATCTATCTCTATCTATGTATCACCTATCTATTCATGTATCTAGACAACAAGTGTGTCTTGAAATATGCATATATACATAAACTTAGATTTTAATATACATGAGAAACTACTAATCTGTGTGCCTTCTGCTGTAGTCAAAAAAACCAAAGCTCAGAGAAAAGGTTGAAACATCTTTCTAAATTTGTTTAGTTAAAATACAAATACTGTAGAATTCCCACTTGTCCTTGAAGTTACTCTGAGTGACATCCACTATTGGTCAGCTTTTATCATATCCACCTCTTACAAAGGAAGACAGAGACATCACTACTCTGGTGTCTAATGCCAAATTTCAGCAACTCTTCATTCTTTCAGTGCCCGCTACTTTCATGTATTAATCATTCCCAGAAGGTTCTGAAAGGAGGTGTGTATGTTTGTCAGAGACTCAGTGTATGAATAAATAGGTGACTTTGAAGTAAGTAAATTAATTCCTCCTGTAATTCAAATATTCAGCCCAATGAGAAAGGTGGCATTTTCAAGTGATAGAAATAATGAAGCTTAATGAGAATAATAGATATTCTAACTAAAGTTTATAAATATTTTATTGAACCAGATACTTAATACAATTTTAAATACAAAATAGATAAATGTTATAAATTTTAAAGTATAAAATGCAAATTTATAATATATATTAAAATAGGTTGTTTTTCTAGCATAAACTATTTGTGAGTAAAATAATTAACATATTCCTAAAATAACATGCTAAGTACTATATAAAATGAAGGAAATGTAGTCATTAAAATAGAAAAGAAAATAATATTCTTTGATATTTTTTAAAGTTACAAAATGGGAACTAAAGTCAGTTAAAATGTCATTCAGTTATCAGAGTATTTTTGTGTAAATTTCTCCAGCTACAGATGAACCTTTTTCTGACTTTGTACTAGTTGGTAGAAGGTAAGAAAACAATTTTTGTTGTCCTTCAGGGTTTGGCAAGAGGTCCTTTTCTCTAAAGGACCAGATAGTATGTATTTTTTAGCTTTGCAGGGCATGATCCTTAATTGTGCTATAATTATAATAATAATTGTAATACAAAAGGATTTAAAGGCAGCCATAGTCAATATGTAAGTCAATGACTGGAGTTCTGTTCCAATAAAACTGTATTTACAACATAGCCTATGGTCCAGATTGTTTTGTTGGCCATAGTTCCCCAGTTCTTGCTCTAGTCCCAAATGTCTTCTTTCAACTCAATCTTTTATAAGTAAGATAAGGTATTTTTGAAAATCCTTTTAAAATTGTGGTAGACTATATGCTTTTAAAATGGAAAAACCCATTTTTATTTATTTTCTTTAGTTTTATCTCGTGCAGATAGAAATTTTATTGAAGAATTACCTGCATCAATGTCCATACCTATTTTGGAAGCCTTCACATTAAAGAATTGTTTTTCTAATAGAAGTTTCTTATAACTACACAAGAGCAGATCTATCTAACCTCATAATGTCTGTAAAGGTGTGTCTTTTACCATATTTCTACTGAGTAATTAATCTTGATTTTAAGATGTAAATAACTGAGTTGTTAAATTTTAATACCTAAATAAGGGCTTTTGTGGCAGAAATAGCTAGTTGAATATGGAAGATCTGTGATAATATTTCATGGTGGGAAATCTTTACTGGGAGGTAGCTACCAGGTTCCTTAAACTAGCAGGGGTCCTCAAACTTTTTAAACAGGGGGCCAGTTCACTGTCCCTTAGACTTTTGGAGGGCCAGACTGCGGGCCCCAGGAAGAGTTGGCTGCTAAGCAGGACAGGCAGCAGTGGCAAAAACACCCAGCAGGCTGGATAAATGTCCTCTGTGGGCCGCATGTGGCCCATAGGCCATAGTTTGAGGATGCTTGAACTAGAGGGTAGGTACCACATGAGCAGCTTTCACTGTTATGTGCCAATTCCAGGTGAGAACCTTTAAGAAGCAGGTGTGCTTTCCTTGGGCTCCTCTAATCAGCAGGCTGCATATCAATGCCCAGGTAGACCTTAGAAGACAAGTCCTCTGTCAAATTGGTTTCACTTAAATAAGATGTGAACTTTTACTGAGTTTAGTCACTACTACCGAACTTAATTGTTGGAACAGCTACCATTATGCAACTTGTAAATAATGAAAACATTCCTGATATTTGGGGGGAATTATTACTGATATTTTAGTATTTAAAATAATACATTATGGCAAGATGGTAGACCACAAGGATTGTTCATTTGAGCTCTCTTAGGATGACTAGGGAAAAAGAAAGAACCCAGTCATAGTTGGCGTGGGGACCTTACTCAGAGTCATAACTGTAAGAACACAGTGAGGAAGCGGCATCATATGATTTGAAGTTGTGGAAATCTGATGAATCTGGCAAGTGATTGTGACTGGCTGAGATTGGCTGGCCTCTCACAGAGGTCTGGAATGGGAGGAAGCCTTTCAGGAGTTTTCAGTTGTTGGTGGAGGTTGAGCATTGAGTGGAAAACTTGGAAGAGTAGGCAGATTCAAACAGTATACAGCAACGAGATTTGAATGCCAGTGGAAGTGGAATTGCTGTAGGTTTGGTGGCTGGTGAGGCAGCCATACTAGGAGGTTTTGGCAGCCAGGGGGCTGCCATTTGGGGAAGGTTATGAGAAGGTCTTAGCAAGGGGCTAAAGCATGGCTATCCAAATTCTGCTTGCTAGGACCAGAACTCCATTATAGGGAGAGGCTGAGAGACTCCCACACCTCATGGGAACTAGAGCAAAGAGGCACTATGAAACCTGCCCCTGAAAGATTCTTATGAGTTTTAAGATCTCAAACTGGCAAGGTCTGAATGCTAAGGAAACAATCAGGCAACTACTGAAGGCAACTAAGTTTGGAATAAGGACCACAGAAGTTGCTGGCAGTGCTGTCTTGCAACATGTGGTGATCAAGAGCAAGGACTTCTGCTTGAAACAAAGGAGGCAGTGAGAAGGAAAAAGGAGAGCAATGAGATGAACAAGAAGAAAGAACACATGAGGAGGAAAGAACAGAAAAATTTTTGCATCATGAAAAACCAAAACAGAAGAACTCCCCTAAGGGACCATGAGGCAGCTACTGAAGAAGACTGAACCTATAAAGAATTACTGGACTTTACAGAAAGGAAATTTAGAATATGGATGATAAAGACGATAAAAGGAATGAATGAGAAAATAAAAAGACAAAACAAAAAAATCAGACAACAGATGTGTAGAATATAGAAAGGATATGGCAGCACTTAAGGAAATGAAGGAGACAATTAGGGAATGTAAAGATGCAGTACAAAGTATCCAAAATAGGTTAGACCATAGAGAAGAAAGAATCTCAGAGCTAGAGAATAAAGTTTTTGAGTTAATCTAGGTAGTTAAAGAAGCAGAAAGGAAAACAGAGAAAGCAGAACAGGGTCTTAGTGAACAACAAGACTCCATGAAGCATTCAAATATACAAATAATAGCTATTCCTGAAAGGGAATAAGATTGTCACAAAGGAATGGAAGCCCTAGTGGAGACTATCATAAATGTAAATTTCCCAAGTTTTACTAAAGGCCCTGAACACATCTTTCAGATGGATATTGAACCCTGGGTCATCTCAACTCAAACAGAGCCTCTCCAAGACATATTGTAATGAACTTCTCCAAAGTCAAGATGAAAGAAAAAATTCTGTAATCAGTCAGGAGTAAGTGCCAACTGACCTACAGGTATAGAGCCAGTAGGATGACAGTAGACTTTTCAACTGACACCTTCCAAGCCAGAAGAGCATGGTCATCCATCTTCAAGATTCTTTAAGAAAACAATTTTCAGATAATAATTCTGTATCCTGTTCAACTAAGCTTAAAAATTGATGGAGAAATCAAATATTTTGTGGATACATAAGCACTGAAGAAATTTGCCACAAGATCAGCTCTACTGGAAATACTTAGACCTATTCTCAACACTGACCATCACAATGTGCCACTAGCAAAGTAAACACCCAGAAGCTAAAGGTAAAACTTAGCTTTCACAATGGTGCAAAGCTTAAAACTACATAATGGACTTTGACAGAATTAGATGAATAGAACTCCACAATACTTACCAATTCTCTTAATAAATGTCAATGGACTAAACTCACTAAACTGGAGAGGCATAGACTGGTTGATTAGGTTACAAAGTACAAGCCGTCCATATGCTGTTTCTGGGATACACACCTAGCTTTGAGCAACAAATCAAGACTTAGGGTTAAGGGATGGAAAACAATACTTAAAACAAATGTAAATCATAAGAAAGGAGGGGTTGCAATCTTATTTTCAGATATAAGCAGATTTAAAGCATCCAAAGTTAAGAAAGAAAAACCAGGCACTTTATACTCATCAAAGGAACAATACAAAAAGAAGAGATTTCAATTTTAAGTATTTGTGCACCCAGCTTAAATGCTTCCAGATTTGTGAAACAAACCTTGATGGGTCTGAGCCATATAATATCCCATACTACCATAATATTCAAGGACTTCAACACCCCTCTGACAGAACTGGACAGATCCTCTAAACAGAAACTAAACAAAGATACAAAGATTAAATGTGATACTTGAACAAATGAGATTAATAAACACGTACAGAACACACCATCCCAAAGCTAAGGAATATACACTTTTCTCATCAGCACATGATACATACTCCAAAATTGACCAAATCTTAGGATACAAATCAAACCTCAGCAAAATTAAAGAAATAGAAATTATAGCTAATTTCTTAGACCACAAGGCAATAAAAGTGGAAGTCAACTCCAATAAAAATGTTCATCCCCACACAAAGACTTGGAAATTAAACAACCTTATGCTGAATAATAGTTGAGTTCAGGAAGAGATGAAAGAAGAAATCATGAAATTCCTCAAATGTAACAACAATGAAGACCCAAGCTACCAAAACATATGAGATACAGCAAATTTAGTATTAAGAAGGAAATGTATCACTTTAGATGCCTACATTTGAAAAACAGAAAGAGAGCACATCAACAAACTCATGAACCATCTTATGGAATTGGAAAAAGAAGAACAATCTAATCCCAAACCTGGGAGAAGACAGGAAATAACCAAAATTAAATCAGAGATTAATGAAATTGGAAACAAAAGAATCATCTAGAAAATTAACAAAACGAAAAGTTGTTTTTTTAAAAAAAGTAAACAAAATTGATAAACCTTTGGCCAAATTAACTAGAAACAGAAAAATAAGATCTCTAATAAAATCAAGCAGAAACAGTAAAGGAGAAATAATAAAAGATGTCACAGAGATAAAATAGATCATCTCTGAGTACTACAGGAAACTCTATGCCTAGAAATTTGTAATGTGAAGGAAATTATTAAGTATCTGGACTCACACAAGGACTTATGAAGAAACAGATCTCTTGAACAGACCTATTTCAATAACTGAGGTAGAAGAAACAATAAAACATCTCCCAACAACAAAAGCCTGGGTCTAAATGGCTTCACATCAAAATTCTATCAAACCTTCAAAGAAGAGCTTATACCCATACTTCAGAAATTATTTCAAAAAAAAAAAAAAGAGAGAGAGAAAAAGGAATTTTCCCCAACATGTTCTATGAAGCAAACATCATCTTGGTACAAACTAGGACAAGACTCAACTAAAAAGAAATAGATAATGAACACAGATGCAAAAATCTCCATAAAATGCTAGCCAATAGATTATAGTTACACATAAAAAAAATCATTAATCATGATCAAGTAGGTTTCATCCCAGGGATGCTTGGCTGGTTTAACATACACAAGTCCATAAATGTAATTCACCATATCAACAGAAGTAAAGCTAAAGACCATATGATCCTCTCAATAGATGCAGAAAAAGCATTTGATAAAATTCAGCATCCTTTTCTAATTTGTACATTTAAGAATTTAGGCATAGTGGCACATTTCTGAATCTGATCAAACCATCTACAACAAACCCACAGCTAATATACTGAATGGAGTAAATCTGAAAGGTTTTCCACTTAGAACGGGAAGCAGACAAGGTTGTCCTCTATCACCACTATTATTCAACATAGTGCTAGAAGTTCTAGCCAATACAATCAGGCAAGAGAAGAAACTAAAGGGCGTCCAAATAGATGAAGAAGAGGTTAAACTCTTCCTCTTTACTGACAATATGATCTTATTATTAGAGAAGCCTAAAGACCCAATCGTAAGACTCCTGAAAGTGATCAAAAAATATACAAATGTCTCTGTATATAAAATCAATTTCCACAAATCAGTAGCCTTTGTATATGCCAACAACAGCCAAGATGAGAAGCTAATCAAGGAAAATTTCCTTCATAGTAGCCTCAAAGAAAATGAAATACCTAGGAATATGTGGAAAAAAAAAAAAGAAGTGAAAGACCTCTACAAAGAAAATTATAAAACCCTAAGACAAGAAATAGCAGAAGATATTAACAAATGGAAGAATGTACTATGCTCATGGCTAGGAAGAATCAACATTGTGAAAGTGTCTATACTTCCCAGAGCAATCTACAGATTCAGTGCAGTTTCCATTAAGATACCATCACCATACTTTCAAGATTTCATTTTGTATAGAACCCATATAACCAAGGCAATTCTTAGTAGTAAAAATAAAGCAGGGGGAATCACCCTACCAGACTTTTGGCTATACTCTAAAGCCATAGTGATCAAAATAGCACGCTATTGGCACAAAAATATAGATAATGACATTTGGAACTAAATAGAAAACCATGAGATAAAAGTAACATCTTACAGCAACCTGGTCTTTGATAAACCAAATAAGAACACACACCTATTCAATAAATGGTGCTGGCAGAAGTGGATAACCACATGTAAAAGACTGAAACTGAACTCATACATCTCAGCACTTACAAAAATTGATTCAAGATGGATAAAAGATTTAAACATAAGGCATGAGACAATAAAAATCTGAAGAAAGTGGGAGGAAAAAATTTGAAGATATTGGCCTGGGGAAAGGCTTTATGAAGACTTTGATGGCAATTTCAACAGCAACAAAAATAAACAAATGGGATTTACTTAAACTGAAAAGCTTCTATACAACTAAGGAGACAACAACCAAAACAAACAAACAACCTTGAAAATAGAAAAAGATAGTTGCACATTATGAATTGGACAAAAGCTTGATAACTAGGATCTATAGAAGAATCAAATTAGCAAAGAAAAACAAAACAATTCATGTCACTGATCATGAGAGATTAATAGAACCTTCCCTAAAGAAGACAGATGATTGGCTAACAAACATGTGAAAAAGTGCTCATTGTTCCTAATGATCAGATGAACGCAAATCAAAACTACCCTGAGATATCACCTAACCCCAGTAACAATGGCTGACATCACAAAGTCTCAAAGCTACAGATGCTGACATTGACGTGTAGAGAAAGGACATGTTTACACGGCTGATGGGACTGCAAACTGATACAACCTTTTTGGAAGGAAGTATGGGGAGTCCTCAAAGAACTCAAATTAGACCTCCCTTGTGATCCTGCAATCCCATTACTAGGCATTCTATTTCAGAAGAATAAAAATCACTTTATCATAAGGACATTTGCACTAGACTGTTTATTGCAGTTCAATTGACAATCACAAAAATGTGCAAACAGCCTAAATGCCCACCAACTCATGAATGGATTAACAACCTGTATATATGTATACCATGGAATGCTATGCAGCCACTGAAAAAAAATGGAGACTACATCTTTTGTATTAACCTGGATAGAGGTGAAACACATTCTTCTTAGTAAAGCATCACAAGAATGGAGAAGCAAGAATCCAATGTACTCAATTCTAACATGGAGGCAGTATATGAACTAATACAATGAGTGGGTAGGGGAATGAGCAAGTGGAGAGAGGGGAGGAGGGAAGTGGATGGGGAATCACAGTGTACGGCACATCTCTTGCAGACGGCACAAAATCATAAGAAGACTTTATCTAACAAATGTAATCAGTGTAACCTAATTCTTTGTACCCTCAATGAATCCCAAACAGTAAAAAAATTAAAAAAAATGAATCAAATAGTACATTATATGTAAAGTAGTAAAATCCTAGAAATATGTTATGGTCACTAGACTTTACAATGTGTTTTTCTTCCATTTAAATCACCTCTTACCAATAACTAATGTAGAGTAGTAAAGAAAAAAATTTGAACAGGTATCAAACTGTAAGGAAGAAGTTTTAATAAATCAAACTCTGAACAAAAGCATAGAAACAATAACATAAATGTAATATAATATTTAAATATACTTAATATCATAAACAAGCTGAATGTAATATAATAAACATTACTTAGTAAATATAATTCAGAATATATAATTCCTTTATAGCAACAGAGTTGGGGATGTTTCCAGCTCTGGTGGGCTTTAATTCCTTAAATGGAACTAGCTAGTTGTACACTGACCAGGGTAACTTCTGTGATCCCTTGCACTATACTGACCACTAAGATAATTTGTAAAGCCTAGTTTGAAAGTTGAGTCAGCGTATGTAAACATATCCAGAAGCTTGGCATCTGTGTTCTGAGGGCCTTGACTGGCATGTTTATCTTATTTTTTATTGTAAAAATTAGTATTTGTAACTAAGAAAATGCATTGATGATAGTACATAAAACTCTGAGGCTATCCCTCAGCAGAGGAACAGGAATAGATTTCCCTCTGAATTTCATGTCTTATTCCATGACAATCTGTGATGTCCTTTGATGCTGCAAAGGGACTAGTAATCCTAGAATTTTCTCTTCACTAAAGCATAAGGCTTTACTACCCTCTCCTCTCCTCTCCTCCCCTCCCCTCCGCTCCCCTCTCCTCCCCTTCCCCCAACCCCCTCTTTTCTTTTAAGTTTCTAGGTGTCATTTTGCAAGATTGGCTCCCAGTGTTGCCAAAAACATAAAAGTGAAATAAACTGGCAGGAGTTGCTTTTGACTTAGGAATTGGGGAATTAGGAGAAGATAAGTGAGTCCATGTGGACTGGAGAAAACAGAAAGATTAAATTCTAAGAGCTAATAGAGACCTTTTAAAGACCATAAGTAGAGATACTTCATTTCTCTCTTAAATTCTCTTTGGTTTTGTGATCATCACTTAGTAATCCACTGTAACGCCACAATTTCGATAGGTCTTGACCACATTCTTTCCCTATTATTATATATATATATATTTAATTTTAATGCTAAGAGTTCTATAAGCACCATAGGTGATTAAAAGCAAGAGGGTCTATTACAAAAATATGAAATCTTTTTAATGTGGCTTGTGAAAGAATGTTTCCAGTCTTAGAATGGTAAGATATTGTTATGACCTTATAAACAATGAATAATCATTGAAGATTTTATAGGCAGGGATGTATTCAGAGTATTGGGGGGGGGGGAATTATCAAAACAGGAAAGAGTGAAAGTGGGGAAAGTGTTTAAAATGGCCTATAAGTAATAAAGTGGTGACAATGGAAATGCAAAGGAGATAGTGAATTTAAGAATCACCTCAAAAGCCAGGTGGGGTCGCTCAAGCCTGTAATCCTAGCACTCTGGGAGGCTGAGGTGGGTGGATTGCCTGAGCTCAAGGACCGGTCTGCGCAAGAGCAAGATCCCATCTCTAAAAATAGCCAGGGTGTTGTAGCAGGCACCTGTAGTCCCAGCTACTTGGGAAGCTGAGGCAAGAGAATCACTTGATTCCAAGAGTTTGAGGTTGCTGTGAGCTGTGATGCTACAACATTCTACTGAGGGTGACAAAATAAGACTCTGTCTAAAAAAAAAAAAGTCACTTCAAAGAAGATAAAGGCTAAGATTTGTTGTAAAACATAGTAAGTTGTATGTAAATGTGGGATACCAGCTGGGTAATAATAAGGGATAATTTGGCTGTGATCTTCCCAGTTCAACAGGCAACTGAAAATGAAAGATTTAAACTAGTCAAAGGCATTAATTCTGAGGATATTAATTTGGAAGGCAAGCAGGAAGTGCATCTAACATGGCCAAACATGTTTGACTAGCTTGACTAAACTTTAGATAGGTTTCTTGTGGTCTAAATATTCTGAACTCCATCCCTACTCACCTCCAATAGAACTTTTGCTTTAGAAAACTTTCCATTGTAATTCTCCTTTTTTCCCCTTCAAGATATGAATCTCCCAGCCCCTGAATGTCTTCTCAAGGATCTGGGAGCCATCCCCTTGAAATGTAATCCTCAACAAAGATATAGACTTTATCTCTTAGTCTGTGCGAGAGTGAGTGGGGGGGGGGCTACTAACTTCAGTAAGTGCCAATTAGCAGGCACAAATGACCTCATCAAACTGACCAATTTCCTCCCTAACAGCTAGGACCCTTTTGCTAGCTCACCCCAGGGCTTAAACTTCTCCTGCCTTTTGTCTCAGTGGAGTGGAGTTTAATCATTCTCCCCTATTATAATAGTCTTAAATGAAGTCATTCTGCCTGTTTAACTTATTCTGCGTAATTTTTATTTGATGCAATCATTGGAGCTGTGAAATTATCTGAAATATCCAAGAAAGACAGTGAAAGTGAAAAAAGACCAATTATGGAACTTGGGGGAAAGTCAACTTTTTAACTCTAGGACCTGGGAAGGGAATGGAAGAGTAGAAAGAAAACCTAGGGCGTGTAAAAGAGAATTCAAAGGCCAAGAGAATTTCAAGAAGGGAGATGTCAACACCATCAGTTCTCATATGGGAAATATAATGATTGAAAAGACAATAAGAAAAAATAACTGGATAAAATGAGTAGGAGATAAGTGCTAATATTTATTCTAACCTCTTAACAGGGCATATAGCATGCGTACTATGCAATTCTCAAAAGTAAGACAAGCAGGATCCCAGCTCTACACAACTTACATTAAGTTGGAGGAAACAGGCTTGGTGCCTGTGGCTCAAGCGGCTAAGGTGCCAGCCACATACACCCAAGGTGGCGGGTTCGAATCCCCAGCCCGGGCCCGCCAAACAACAATGATGGCTGCAACCAAAAAATGGCCGGGCATTGTGTCAGGCGCCTGTGGTCCCAGCTACTTGGGAGGCTGAGGGAGGAGACTCGCTTGAGCCCAGGAGTTGGAGGTTGCTATGAGCTGTGATGCCATGGCACTCTACCCAAGGAGGGGATAGCTTGAGGCTCCATCTCAAAAAAAAAAAAAAGTTGGAGGAAAGAAAAAAATAACATAAATAATAATAAATAAGGGAAGTACCAGAAATGTTAGATACTATCAAGGAATTTGAAGAGAATGTTGGAATAGAAAGTGACTGAGTAGATAGTTTATAATAGATTGGATTAAAGAGGGGCAGGCCAGGAAAGCTTCCCTGAGGAAGGGATAATTTGGCTGTGATCTGACTGACCAGAAGGACCAGCAACAGAAAGCAGGTAAGCGAAGGCTAGGGTCTGATTGCAGAAATAAGCAGGTGGAGTGCAAAGATGCCAAGCCTGGCAGTGGTGCAGTGAACAAGGCTGAGAATTATGAGCTGAGGTTGTAAAATCGCAGGCCAGTGGAAGGTGTTTGGATTTTGTTTTTAGTGTGACATGAAGCCATTGGAGAGACTTAAGAACAAGAGTGATATTATCAGGTGTGTGTTTTAAAGGGATAATTGACAGCTTTATGGGGAATGAATTCTAGAAATGCATGATAGCAAGCAGAGAAAACCTGCAACCCCCAGGTTAGGGACAACAGTGGCTTCAACCAGGGTTCAGTAAGAAAGCAGTTTCAATGAAAAAGAAGAGCAGGAGTCAGATGTGAGAGGGAAGAGGCAGCCAGGGCCGGTGTGGGAGCAGGAGCTGCCCACACCCTCTGCCTGTGTGCTTTGAATGTGAGGTGCAGATAACGGAAATGAGGAGGGTTATAATCCTGCTTCTGCAAGAGAATATCAAGATTTTCGGAGAAGGAAAATGGATTTAAAGGAGAAAATGAGTTGATTTCAGAAAGAGAGAGTTTAAAATTTGAAAGAACAAAGAATAAGAATAAGGAAAGCCTATAAAGATAGTACTTGAAATGTCAACCTTTCCATAGTTTAATCCATGACTAAGCAATTTCTTTTGGCTTTGGAAGAAGAGTGTACATGATGTTAAAATAAATAACAATGGGACATAAAGCCCAGTGACGTTAATTTGGGCCTCTAGAGCTTTAGTCATCATTACGGAGCTTGCAGGTCAATGCTGATGACTATTTCTTGCATCAGCTGTCACTGGGCCCTCTTTAGGTCTCAGTGAACTGAGCAGAAAAGTCAGAATGTAAGAAGATCAAAGCAAAAACTAAGTAAAACGAAACAACAACAATAATAACGGTAATAGATATTTTTCCTAAGAATTTTCCTTCCAAACTGGAGCAGTTTATGGCAATAGGCTGAAAAACAATGTACTCTGGGCAAGAAACCAGTGAAACTGAAGGCCGTTCTGAATGTGAAATTCATGCTGAAGAGTAATTTAAAGCCCTTTTGTTATAATTCATTAATATACTTTTCCAGAAATAGAAAAAACTCCTGCAGTTGTAATAGCAGCCGTAGCCCACAGGGTGGACACATCTTTTGGCTTGTCTCCCCCCAAAGATAAGGAGAGTTGAACCTTGATGGTGTGTGTTTTCTTTTGAGGATGTTCTCTTAAGTAAAATCAATTTTTCAAGGCTCTATCTTGCTCCTCTTTAATAGTTCTTTTCTGGGAGCTATACTAAGGAGTGAAATATTTGGGTGGCATTATATAAGCATGTTGCCATTCATTTCTGACAGCATACCTTGATAATTATTCCCGGTTAGATATACCTTTTGTTTCACAATCATTAAGGTCTTTCAAATGTCTAGTCTCAGAAACTAGCATATTACTGATAAGAAATCGGAGAGATACTTATATTAGCTGGGAAATGGGACAAGAATAGGCTCAAAATCTGTATTATCTAGGACTCTATGTGTATGAGGTCCATGGTTGTCACTGGAAGCAAGAGACTGAGCCTATAATCTTGACTCTTGCACTAAATCCACTGGCCCTTTGGAAGACAGTGTGTGGGGGTGGGTGAGGGGAGATGTTTACAAATTCTCCCAGCGCAGTCTGCTACTTGTTTTTTAAAGCTCCCAGGACTTCTAGATGTTATTTTTTCCATAATAAGCAAACGATAGGTGAATTTTTATGGCCTGGGGGTTGGTGTGAATCTCATTCATGGTCTGCTTCACCGTACTACCGTTAAGACTTGAAAGTGTATATGCCATCTCTAATTGGAACTCCCAGGCAGAAATGATGCCATCAGGGAACTTAAAATATGTGGCCATATGAATCACCCCGCAGACCAACCATATTGCTATAAAGCAAATAATTTACATTTAAATAACTTATCTGCATTCACCTAATTTAAAAGTAATCTTTATTCTTTTTCAACTAATCCCCAAACTTATGGACTGGTTTGATCATATTTGTGCAATAAAATTGAAATTTTCAGATATGGTAGGTAATCAATTTTAGTCACCTCATCTGCGTTTCCAATCTCATTACAGATTGCAATTTTCAGTGCAGATTACATGATGACCCATCAGTGGCTTTGTTGTTTCTGAATTACCGATTCCTTGCCTACTGCCAGATAAGAACAAAGCCTATGCATCAGCCTGACAGCTTGCAAACAGAAAATGGGCTTGTAGGATTGGATTTAAATCCCAGGTGTAGGGGATAATTATCACATCACTCATGCAGTAACTGAAAAATGGTATTTCAACAAGAAAAATTACATTCCTTTTATAGTGCCAACAGAAATCATTATTTGAGGCTTCACACTGATTCACTGTATCATTACATGTGCACTGTACTCATTAAATGTAATGTTTGTTGCAACATAAAAAAGTTATTGTTTTAGGTGCTTTGGTGGAGCAGGTAGCTTAAATTTAAGGTTTGTGGAACCTTGATGGTGTAGAGGTCGTTTGGACTCTAATATATACTGTGCAAGAGAAATGACAAGCCAGACGCAGAGCTTTTCAACCGGCTCCTATTATAGGAGGCGTGGATGGATCGTACAAAGAAAATGGAGTATAAATCTTTTGTTTCAAAAACCCCAGCCATTTAACCCTACAGTCTGTCCAGAGGAAGAGGACAAATAATGATTCAAATCTCGACAGAGCAGTGCTGAATGGTGCATATTTTACCATTAGCTCGGGAATCACTGAAGCCCAACATATACATTCCAAAGAACAGAAGGACAGAGACCATATTCATTTGAAAAATCATTAAAGGAAACAGTGGCAAATGCACTGGAAATGCACGCCTCACCCCTGGCATTGGGTCCGTCACCCCCAAGGCTGCGTTTGTTTCCCAGTGACTGAGCAAGCAGCCCAATAATGAAAATGGGAATCGGCAGAGTGGTGTCCTGTGTAGGTGCGGAAGGCTACGTGTTAACTGCTGAGAGCAACAGCCCACACTGTATTCATCGGAGCCTTCGTTCCGTTTATGGCCAATTGGCTTGCTCATTAAGAAGATCAAAATAGTGAAAGAAGAGGGGTCCTGTTTACTATATTCTTGCCTGGGCTCTGAGAGGAGGCACTATTTGGTAAATAGATAGGTAAGTAGGTAGATAGAATTTTACGTGTAAGCTTAGAGTATCTTGCCTGGAATTCTTATTTTGAGCCTCTCTTCCAGGTGCACAGAAAGACCTTTTTAAAAGAGGCTTAAAGTACAATTGTAAAGAAGTGAAATATCTCTTTCTAATCTTTGATTCCTCTCACCTCTGTAGTCTTTTGTCTTAGCAATCTTTTCAGGGTGCATCCCAATACTGTAGCAGGGCTGGTATGTGGAAGCCAGGCAAGGCTTTCTAGTCTCTCTTTAAGCTCAGGAAGGTAGTGGGAGCAACAAAAACAGTTTCCTAAGAGGTGGTTTCTATCCCCTTGTATCCTAATAGAAAATGCACCTAACAGACTTTGGAATGGTGTGTGCTGACCTGCTGCCTGCTTTCAGGGAGCCTATACTCTAGTTGGGAAAGGACATGAAAATTAGAAATAAATAGTAACACGAGGTCACCAGCGTTAGTAGTTAAAGACTATCAGGGTCACAGATCCCGCAGAGGAGGCAGTAACCCCAGCTTGAAGAAGCCGCACTCTGCAGAGAGGCGATAAAGGAAGAGAAGTCCTTTAATAAACCAGAGAGAGGACGGAGGGGACTGCAGCAGTAAAATTTTCTGTAGTGATAAGACCAAAATTATGGGGTACTTTCCTAGATATAAGGCTTTCAAAAACCAGGGGCAGGCGTGTTGCTGGTACTTAAATCACGTTAATGTGAACTTGAATCATAACATTTACGTACACTTTTTATCTAAGGCACAGTGCTAAGCACCTAGGATGACTTCTCTCATTTAATTCTCAGACCAGTCCTATGAGGTTGTTATCACACCGTTTCAAACAAGTAGAGATAGAGACAGGGAGGGGTTAAGGAATCTGCCCTAGAGACGAAGGCTGAATTTGAACCAAGTCTGTCTTTCTACAGAGCCTGCAGTCTTAATCCCTGGACTATAAAATTATAATGCTTTCACGGTAGATGAGAAACCTGAAATTTTTGAAAAGTCCTTTTTGTTTTCATGTACAAAGCTAACATCACCTAACCCAGTCAATTTACCAACTCAAATCTATCACAGCTACTAAATAAATATGCATCGTGTTGATGGCCATTTTAAAATAATGATTGAGGCATCCAATTAATGGTCAAAAAAACACACATCTTATGTGTGGGTCAAATCTTAAAATTTTTTTTTTTTGAAAAATAAACTCTGAGCTCCAGTTATACCACTATTTAAACTGTGTGTTGTTGGTGGCATTCAGTTCTGTTTTGAAATGCAAAGCATAGCCCATTCCACCCACTCGGAAACTCAGCACACTTAAAAGAGATAAGTCCCTTTGCACAGATGCCTTAGAGGAATATTTTCCCCAGGCTTAATCAGTGAGAACACTGTGGGGTTGGTTCTGGATCAGGTGGTCATATTAGCGAATGCATTAAAATGCAGGCTGACAAACAAGACCAAATGCACAATTACCATTCTGTTCTGCTTCTGACAGTACTGTGGAGAATGAGATTTCTCCGTATTTGTGCCATCGGGAGCCTTACATGGCATGGTTTAATTGAGGGTCACCATGTGGTCGAGCTGGAGATTGTAAACTGTGTTCAGAAATTAAGACTGACCAGACACGAATGTCATTTCTCACCTGCGTGGTCCTTGTAATACACAGGCCAGATTTTCCACATGATCATCCCGGTACCTTCTCAGCACCCTGTCTCTGTCACACATCCGTGCAGCTCCTAGTTTAGTACAAAACCCAGCAGCCACCTTCATCTGAGAATCCCTGTGCAGGGAGGTGGATCAGATGCTTCCCCTATGTGAATAAATTGGCTGCACCCAGAGTAAGAAAATCTGCTGTGTGTTCTTGAAAGGAATGTGATCAGAGCATGTGTGATTTACAAACTATCCAGTATTTTCATTGAGACATGAAAATAAATGGATTTTGTCCCCATCGCAGCTCGGCTCATTCTCCTGGGGCTGGAGGGGTTGCCTGTTCGGCCCTGTGGCATGCCCTTGTGGGCGCCGTGAGAAAGCAGCTGTTTACATTACCTGGGAGAACTCTCTTAAAAGCCTCTCCTTCTCTAAAGAGCTTGGCTGCTTAATTTTGTTTTTCCTGAACACGTTAGATGTCGCCCGTTGGTGCTGCCTCCTGCTGCCTCATTGTTCACTGCTGGGCTGTGCAGCGTCTCCATGCTTGGGAAAGGTGCTGAACAAATTGCACAGAGGATGTCTCATTGGGTGAGAGTCTGGGCCAGGCTGGGAAGATCACAGAACATTTAGCAACTGGCAATGCTCTAGCCTGGGAGGTGGGAGCAGGCGACTGGGAGGGGGTACTCTCCACGCTCTGTGCACAAATAAGTGAAATGACTAGCCTGAGGTCATGTAGGAAAGGCAAGGCATGCACGCAGCTAAGGGAAACGCATGCACAGAGTTACATAGAAAAGAAACCCCAGGCTTACCTTCCACACTGGACCACTGCACCCCTTCTTTGTTAACCTGGCAAAATGGCTTTATGTTGTTCACGACAGGCAAGAGGATTTTCTTGCTTTACTATTTGTTATCCTGTGGCTTGTAAATGCTTGCATATTTTGTTTAAACTTGCTCCTATGAAACACAATTATAGAAAAAGGGAGAATGAAACTTGTCCCCTCTAGGCAATACCAAAATATGGCAATGGAAACAGAAGTTAACTGTTTATCCTGGGTTGACAAGTGGCAAATCTTGCCACGAATTGTTCTGTAGTCGGAACAGGAGTAAACTGTTAGAGCTTCTAAAATGAAAGTAACATTCTGTTGCAGTTTTCAGAATTCTGGGGCAGCCAATAAAGCCATACTGGACATATTCATTGCTTAACTCAAGACATGAAGTTTAAATTTTCATAGCATCTTTAATTAGGACATTTTGTAAGACATGAAACTGGAAATGAGCTATGGCCAGTAGACTATTTCTGAGTTTTCCCTGTGTTCTTAAACCCAAAGTTTTAGTAGAATTGCTCCAGGGGCTGGCTCATTCACTTAATTAATATTTATTAATCACCAAACAGCAATAAAACTCTATGCTGAGCGCTTGGGGGAAGATGAACACTACCTGATTCTGCTTTCCATCACTTTATAACCTAATAACCGTTAAGCCTCCCACACTGGCTGTGATATCAGCTAGAAAGAGGTCTGAATTTCAAACCCTAGAAGACGGAGGTCATTTTTAATGGGGGTGACTAGAGAAAGATTCCTGTGGGAGGGGCCTTTGAGTCAGGTCTTGATGAAAGAGTAGAATTCTGAAGAGCAGAGAGGAGGAAAAGAATTCAAGGTGGAACAAGAGAAGAAAAGCTGTGCATCAAGGCTCTGTATTTTCAGGGTCAGGGCGACAGCAAATGCCAGGTTAAGTTTCATTTGCAAAGTGATAGGGACAGAGAACACTGGACACTGCAGCTCAGGACAGTGCCGTAAGCAAATTGATGTTTTAGGGAGATAGAGCAAGAACGAGATAGAGGCAGGGGACTAGTGTAGAGGCTGTGGAAAGTGCGAGTGAAAATAATAAGGGCTCAAATGAGAGTGGGGGCTCTGGAAGAGGAAAAGGGGAGATGAAGGTGAAAGACAGGGAGGGTTTGCTGGATCCAGCCCAGAAGCAGAAGAGACAGGTAGTTTGTAAATCCACACGCGCTGATCACATTGCTTTCAAGAATACACAACGGATTTTCTTACTCTGGGCACAGCCAATTTATTCACATAGGGGAAGCATTTGATCAACCTCCCTGCACAGGGATTCTCAGATGAAGGTGGCTGCTGGGTTTTGTACTAAACTAGGAGCTACACGGGAAGTGAGACAGAGACAGGGTGCTGAGAAGGTACCGGGATGATCATGTGGAAAATCTGGCCTGTGTATTACAAGGACCGCGCAGGTGAGAAATGACATTCATGTTTAGTCAGTCTTAATTTCTGAACACAGTTTACAATCCACAGCTTGACCACATGGTGACCCTCAGTTAAACCATGTAAGGCCCCCGATGGCACAAACACGGAGACATCTCATTGAGCAGATGCCCATATCCAACAGAAGGAGGGGGATGCACCCCTGGAAGACAGAGAAAGAACAGAAAGGGAGAATTAAAATCCACATTGGAATATATCACAGGACCAAAGAGAAGAGATTTTTCAAATAGAAACTCAGCGGTCAATAATATCAAATACCGTAAGGTCAATGATAAGAGTGATGAATAGCCATTGGGATTCAAAATCGGAAAGTCATTGTTCACTGCCAAGAGGAGTTTCAGATTACACACGTTCAGGGGTGAGAAAGGGTTGGAAAGAAGACTCATTGCTCTGTCTCTCAAGATACTTTGTAGTGTAGCATGGTGAGGATGTTGGGAAAATAAGTATTGCTATACAGATGATGGCAAGGTAGAGAGGAGTACTCTTTCTGGAGAGAACTTGAAGTGGGTACATCTTTGATCGTGCAATTATGTTTTCTCTGAATTTATCTTAAGGGAATATTTATCATTGATCATTAAAATATTATTTACAAAGAAATTTATTACAGGTTTTTATATAGTAGTCAAAATTTTGACAAAATCTAAATAAATATTGATACATCCACTCTAGAACATAGAACTATATAACTGTATGAACATCCATTGTATTAAAAAAAACTCTCTCAAAACAGAAAAGAGTTTATTATTTGTTAATAAGTGAATTAAACAGGTTATAAATCAGTAAGCAAGGTGTGATTTTATTTTTAAATATAAGTATACATGCCATAAACACACCATATACATATTATACACATATGTTAATACACACATACACATGTGCACATGTATATAGTATAAGCATCTACACAGATATACATATATGTGCATACTTTTATGATGGACACAGCCAGATAATTTTTTATATGCCTTAAACCCACTCACCCATTTCTCTGTCTTGATATCTGCCTCCTGACTTGTAACACACTTGGACCACTTCCACAGGCTTGCTTATGCTGCAGCAGGTTAGATAATGGGAGACTGAGGCAGAAGAGTGGGGGGAGGGAAGGGAGCAAAGGTCTGCATATGCATTCCACAACTCTATTTCTGTTTGGTTGTTATGTTACCTTTGCAGTCCTCACAGTACATAGCTACTCTTCAGGGAAGGTCTTCCCTACAGGGTTCTCTCCTTATGGGTTCCAGGTAACTGATGTCTCTCCTCACTCCTTCAGCCCCAGGGCTGGTAACAGAAAACTAAAAGATGTGATGCACCTTTCCTTATAGTTCCCCTACAACCTGCCCACACTGAACAATTGTCTCTTTGTTAAACTCTTCTTGATGTCTTTCAACTTGAGTTTGCCAAATGTAAGCAGTATCCTGGATGATATGTGAAATTACTCTATACGGATTGTTTTATCTACTTGGAAAAGTCTACATTTACCTGGAAAATTTTAATTCATTTAGTCTGATTAGTGTTGCAATTTTAGGAGCCCTCTTAAAAATAATACAACTTTATAAATATAAATCGAGGAATGAAAAATAAGTACTTATGATGAGAAAATAAATTACAACATATTATACATTTTATTTATTTATTTTGGGGGACTAGATAGGTGTCATTATCTTTTATATTTTATTTTTAAAATTTAATTTAATTTTTTATATGAAGATATTAGGGGTACATGTTTTTTTTTTACATTATTTTGTTTTTGTGTAAATTGAGTCAAATTTATCAACAAGCCCTTCTCCAATAAGTATAAGTTTAGCAATCTCTGCCTCCCACTTTGTCCCAGATGGATTTCATTGACACAAAAGATATTAGATCACCATTTTTTATGGCCTAGTAGTACTCCATGGTATGAACATACCACATTTTACTAATCCATTCATGTACTGGGGGCACTTGAGTTGTTTCTGCATCTTTGTGATTATGAATTGTGTTGCTGTAAACACACAAATGCAGGTGTACATTTTATAAAATGACCTTTCAGTAGCTTTCACATATGCTAACAATAGTCAAGCTGAGAATCATGAAGATGCAATACATTTTTGGTAGCAGCAAAGAGAATAAAATACTTAGGTGTATACTTAACAAAGGAGATGAAAGACCTATATAGGGAGAAGTATGAAACACTGAGCAAAGAAATTTCAGATTATTTAAACAGACAGGAAAATATATCATGCTCATGGATCAGCAGAATCATCACTATTAAAATGACTATACTACCTGATGTGATTTGCAAATTCAATGCAATCCCCAATTAAATACTAAGGCTATTTTTTGTAGATCTAGTAAAAACAGTTCTATGCATTGCATGAAACCAGAAAAGGCCCCAAATTGCCAATGTATTCTTATGTAATAAGAGCAAAGTGGGAGGCATCACTTTATCAGACTTGAAGCTAGAGTACTACTAGGCTATGGTAACCAAAACAGCATGGTATTGACACAAAAACAGAAATATAGACCTATGCATCAAAACAGAGAACTCAGAGATGAAGTCATTCTCATATTCTCATCTCATTTTTATTTATTTTTTTATTTTTTTCCCATCTGATTTTCAGCAAAGCAGATACAAATATACATTGGGAAAAAGAATTCCTAATCAATAGATGGTGCTGGGAAAAGTGGATAACTACATGTAAAAGACTGAAACAGGTACTTCTCAAAATTAACTCACAATGGATAAAAGACTTAAATATAAGTCAGAAAACTATAAGAATTCTAAAAGAAAATATTGGAAAAGCTCTTATAGATATTGACCTATGTGAAGAATTCATGAAAAGGACCCTAAAAGAAATCACAGCAACATCTCAAATAAATAAATGGGACCTGGTCAAATTAAAAAGCTTCTGTACAGCCAATAACCACAATCAGAAGGGCAAATAGACAACCCACAGAATAGGAGAAAATATTCACAAGCTATATACCTGATAAAGGGCTAAAAACCAGAATCTACAAAGAACTGGAGCAAACCAACAAGATAAAAGCCAACAACCCCATTAAAAAGTGGGCAAAAACATGAATAGAAACTTTTCAAATGAAGACAGACCAATGGCCAGCAAACAGATGAAAAAATGCTATGTCTCTAGTCATCAGAGAAATGCAAATCAAAACTACAGTGAGATGTCACCTAACTCCAGTGAGAACGGCTTACACCATGAAGTCCCAATAGATGCTGACATGGATGCTGATTGACAGGGAAGCTGACTGATGTGCTGGTACTGGGATTGCAAACTCTGGAAAACTGTATGGAATACCTCAAAGAACTTAAACTAGACCTCCATTTGATCCAGCAATCCCACCCAAGGGGGGGAAAAATATAAGAGGTCCTATCATACATTTTAAAAACTAATAAATATTTTTAAATTTACCAGGTCAGAAAAACTAAATGTTTTTATTAATTAACATTCTGACACAGCTCTATAATATGATTGTTTCAACATTCTTTGCCCCCCATAGTCTTCGTTTTTCTCTATGACGACAATTTTGTAATCACATTTTTAGTAGAGAGAATACAAAAAATAAGATGATCTTTCTTCTAGCATGGATGAAAATGATTTTAGTTGATAGTTTAGAAAAGTTCATGTAAGCTCTTCATTTCATTATAGATAAGATCATGTCATTCTTTAGAAATGTTGTCAAATTTATGAAAACCTATCTGGTATTATTTATATATATATATATATATATATATACGAATTCTAAAATTTTAAGATGTTAGTAAATATGTTCCTGGAAGAAGAAAATTTCCATTTTTACTACTCAAAAATGAGATTGAATGAAATCTCAGAAATGAATTACTGTGAATGAATTACTCTCAGAAATGGGATTAAATCTTCCTTTGTTTACAGTTTTACACATCAACTGTTTGGAAGAACTTTCCATAGATTAACTTGTGGTTCTGCATATTTCGGCTCTTGTTTCTCCTCCCCAAGCCCCATATTCTTGTGTCTGATGCTGTAGGAAAACTTCATAGAGAGATATGACTTTCAGGCCTGTACCTCTGAGTCCCAACCCCGGGGCACAGTATGTGGGAAGAGTATTTGGGGAACTGCACGTACCTGGGGAGGGATGGCTATCACCTAACATGAGTATGACAGCACACCACAGAAATACATCCCACTAACCCAAACTTTCTCTGAGTCAACTTTTCTCTAATTGTGTCCTGCAAAAGCCATGGCCACTTCAAGGCCATGCGAGCTGGGCAGGGTATATTGGAATAGATAGAGAATCTGATCTCACATAGCCATGAATGGTTAAAACACCTCATTTCTGTAAATAGTACAGAAATATATGAACATAGGAAGACACTGAAAAGGACCCATGCAAGTACAGGGTCCTAAAATTAAGTTTCATTAGGGACCCTGGGTTTATGCGAGTCACATAGATGCTCTACTGGAGTCTTTCGGCCCCCAGATCAAGCTCCTCACATTCCACATGCTACAGGCAGAATTAATCCCCAACTCTCCACCATACTATCTTAATATAATACAGTTGATGGTTCTAAAATGTCTTGTCTATTGTCAGTAAGATCATGATTCTATCTTAGTCATAAAGATATAGAACTTGACAACTGATGAAATTTATACTTACAGGCAGGTGTTTTAATTTGCCAGTTAATTAATAATGTATGTATAATAAAGTAAATAATAGTCAAAAAGACAAAGCTGATGGAAGAGTTCTAATCATTGATGTAGAACAAAAGAAGTCAACTAAAAAGGGTAAAACAAATGTTAAAGAAACAGAAAACTAGTGCAGCAGAGAAGAGGAACGTTGAGTAAACTAACAAAAAATGTCATTATTCTTTATGGTAGAGAAAGGAGGGAGCTGACATGGGGAGCATAATTGAACTATTAAAGATCAAAAGACCAACCAGTTTTAGAAAACAGCACTGATAGAAGTATATTGTGAAAATTTAGAAAAGGAGAAATAATAGTTGGTGACAAAATCTGCAGTGTGACTTTATCATTCTACCTTTTTTAAAAATCCATTTTGACAATCCAGCCGCTGTTGTTAGAGATTATCAGAATGTTTCAATACAGAATTCAGTCTCCTAAGCTATTACCAACAGAACCAAAGCACTCTATGAAATTTTTTGACAGCATTATGATGACCACACAAAATATATCTGCAGACTCAATCCTGTCCACAGGCAACCGGTGTGTAGCTTTTACTTTAGAGCTATTCGGATCTATAAAAACTATGAAGAAGGAGTCTATCTTTCCCTATCATCTCCTCCAGTGAAATTCATTGAAAATCCACAGGGGGAGTCGGGGAAGAATGGGGAATTACACTGTTTTTAGAAGTTTATTAAACATGTTAATTTATTTATGTCAGAGTGATATATTCATTATTCTAAAACTAATGTGATTAGCCCTCGATAATGGTGATGTGTCGATAGAAATGATATCAAATTAAGAATTGATGAGTTACAAAAACAATTAAGGATGCACTTGATTGATTTGGTTTCTACGGGGCCTCCTCTATCGAAGATGGACAGTAAAGGATATGAAAGAGAAAGGAAGTTCCCGTTTCCCACTTCTTAGCCCACCACAAATACAGGTCTCTTGTTGCGGGTAGGTTCTTCCTCTGATTATAAATGCCTTGACCGATAGAAACCACCTTTCTGCTGGAGGAATGCAACATGCTTTAGCCTATGGGGAAAAGAGATTTGATTTCATTGTTACACTTATTAGAGAACTAACTCTATTTAACAGCGTTATCAACAGAAACTAAGTGCTAAGTGTGTACAGAAGACCCCACCAGGCTTTATAAAACAGGCATAGACTAATGGCTTCTAAGGAATTCCATCAAAATTAATGTTTAATCCAGGATTCAAAAGAGATGTGACTTTCATCATTAGTCATAACTCTGTTTTTCAGCTTTATTCTTGAGCGCCCCAAGCTGATGCCAAATGAGATTTTAAACAGGAAGGAACCTTCCTACAGGGTGTTAAATCTCATGCCCACAAGTTGTATGAATTCTTTCTCTCAACTCAGTCTTAGGGTAGGGAAAAAAAGATAGCTGGGTTGCCTCCTGTGAGATGATAGTTCTTATTGAGATTTAGTTCAACAAGGCTTAGAGATTCCTCCATTCTCAAGGAAAACCGTTCCTATGTGTAAGTGACCTTTCCTGACATGTTTCTCCTCGTGTTTAACCTGGACATCCTATTGTTTCTGTTACTCCCATTTGTCCTGGCCTACTCCCCAGTGGCCATACCGACTACAGCAAATGATACCTTTGGGAATGAAATTGTAGACTTGGATGGCCAGGTCTATCAAGGGTACTTAGTGTGAGAAAGAGCACACAAGGAAACACCTCAGGAGCTCACAAATGGTTCAAAATCCAATAGAAGTGACATTACACAGTTGTTATTTATGAGAAATTACATAAACAAAAACTCTGTCACAGTGGAGTAAATAGAAAAACAGGGAAACAGAAGTAGTGAGAGGCTGCATACTATAGGATGTCCATAAAGTTCGTGTGCAATTTAAAATAGCTAGTGGTTAGCTGTATATCAGAATACTTTACAATGACTCCCTGAGAAGTTTCTAGAATTTATTCTTAAATTGATAATTTTTTTTTCTTTTTGAGAGAGTCTTGCTCTTGCTTAGGCTGGTCTCAAACTCCTGAGCTCAAGTGATCTACCAGGCTTAGCCTCCTAGTAAATTGATAATTTTTAAATCTGTCAGAAAGAGCTTTGAGACCCAAGAAAGGATTCACTGAGGATAATTCAACTGCAATTACATTATTTCCTTATTTCATAGAATTTCTAGACCGATGGCCTAGGCATCAAGTATTAGTTCCAGGACCCTGAGCTTACTTTCTACTTAGGGTAATGAAAGGATGGTGAAGATTGAAAGAAGAAGAGGTTAGGAAGAAAAAGAGCAAATTAAGTTTGAGATAGCATGAGATTAGATATTCATGTGGAGATATTAGGGAAATAGTAGAAGATAAAACTGTAGAATCAGAATAGAAATTTATGTTGGGTGGCACCTGTGGCTTAAGAAGTAGGGTGCCAGCCCCATATACCAGGGGTGGTGGGCTCAACCCTGGCCCCGGCCAAAACTGAAAAAAAAAAAAAAGAAAAGAAAAGAAATTTTTGTTGAAGAAATATATTTGGAAAAAGATGGATGGAGAGTCAGGAGAAAAAGGTAAATGTTGAGATAGGAAAAAAAATTGAATCTTGGGGTATCATAGGAGATAGAAGACAAATATTTCAGGATTATGGCAGCAAATTGTGTTGTGTTGAATACTGCTAAGGCAGAGGTCCTCAAACTTTTTAAACAGGGGGCCAGTTCACTGTCCCTCAGACCGTTGGAGGGCCAGACTGCAGGCCCCAGGATGAGTCGGCTGCTAAGCAGGACAGGCAGTGGTGGCAAAAACACCCAGCGGGCTGGATAAATGTTCTAGGCAGGCTGCATGTGGCCCGCCGGCTGTAGTTTAGGACGCCTGTCAGCTAAGGGATTAAGATGAGGAATGAAATGCATCCTATGAGGTTGGGAAATGTAGAATTTTTCTAATGTCATCCTATGGAAGGGTCTTTAAAGTAATTTTTTTTATCTGTAATTTCATTTTCTGTTGTTACCTGCAATAGAGATAAACATAGTTTTATTAAAGTTAACCCTTAGCTCTTTTTGTGGCAGAATATCACCTGCTTGATTGAAGAAAATCCACACCTTCATTAGTTTGAGCACTGACATTGTACGTTAGCACTGGCCATTCCTGGCTATCAGTGGAAGTGGAAACCCCTCCACTTGATGCGTGAGACACCACAGTGGTGCCCAACACTGGAGACCTGATTTCTGCAGTGGTATTTTTGAGAACAGAGAGGTATTCTGTTGGGGATGTGCTATAATAAATGTGCATGTACAATAAAGCATACAGACTATTGTGAGGCAGCCCTGCCATGTCACAGGGACTCGGTCCTGTCCTCACAGAGCACACCTATCTTCAGGAGAGCTGGATTAACATGAGATCTGGTATCTTGCCCATTGCCACAGCTGGCATATATTATACCCCTATGCAGCATCCTTTAGACTCCTGCTTCCCTTTGGGGAAATTCCACCTCGAGGGCTTCTCATCACCTTGCCAGCAATCAGATTTCCTCCACTGCCTTGCCAGTCCATCAGACATAGCTGAATATGGCAGAAGCTCAATGGGGATCAGAGATCATTTGTCCCCCCAAGAAAAAACTCTCCTCAGTCCCTTTGCAAATCAGTGGTTACACATGGGGAAGCTGGAGCCCATCTGAGATACCTTGTTATATGCATTCACATCACTTCTGTGAAGTTTGAAGAGATTTTGATAGACTCAATTAAAATACAAATAATGAGATATTAAAGAACTTGTGAGAAGGCAGACAGCACATGAGCGGACAAGGAGAGACCTAAATCTAGACCTAACCGACTTCAAGTATTCTTTTATAGCAGCTTTAGTGAGGTATACTTGGCATGTGAAACACTGCACACATTTTATTATGTTTAGACATGTTACATATCCATAAAATTATCACCACAATCAAGAACATGAGCACAGACATTGCCAACAATAGTTTCCTACTGCCTTCCTTTGTGCCCCTCCCTCACCACTCCCTTCCCCTCACAGGTAAAATTCATCTGTTTTCTGCATTATTGATTACTTTGCGTTTTCTCAAATTTTATAAAAAATTAACATTTATAGTATGCACTCTTTTTGCAATTTTCTTCATTCAGCATAATTAATTTGAGAGTCATTCGTGCTGTTTTATGTACTATTCTTATTTACTGCATAATATTATTCCATTGTATGGACATGCCACAATTTATTCCTTCATCAATTAATGGGGAGTAATTGCCGTTTCTAGTTTGAGACTATTGTAAATAAAGCTACTGTACATATTAACGTGCAAGATGAAATCTTTGTACGAAGATATGCTTTTATTTGTCTTCGATAACAGTGAGTGTATGTTTAATTTTTTTAGAAACCGCAAAGCTTTTTTTATTATTAAATCATAGCTGTGTACATTAATGCAATCATGGAGTACAATGTGCTGGTTTTATATACAATTTGAAATGTTTTCATCAAACTGGTTGACATAGTCTTCACAGCATTTTCTTAGTTATTGTGTTAAGACATTTATATTCTACACCTAGTAATTTTCACATGTACCCTTGAAAGATGCACCGTAGGTGTGGTCCCACTAAAGTAAAGTTGTTTTGTAAATTGATTCTAGCATTTTATGTTCACACCAGCAGTGCTTGAGAATTCCAATTCCGCCATATCCCAATGAACACTTGCTTTGATTAGTCTTCTTAATTTTAGCCATTTGAATGGGTTTGTTGAGGCATCTAATTAGGGTCTTTATTTGTTTATCCCTAATGGCTAATGACATTGAGCATCTTTTTTGTGTGTGCTCACTTGCTATATTACCATGTCTGCTTTGGTGAAGTGTCAGTTCAAATCTCGTGTGGATTTTTTTATTGGGTTTATTGTTTTCTGTTCATTGGATTTTGAGTTCATTGAATATTAATACAATTCTTTCAGTCATACCTATGACTTACAAATACTTTCTACCAGTCTGTGTATTACCTTTTATTTGCTGAATGGTGTCTTTCAAAGAGTAGAAACTGCTCATTTCAATGAAGTCCAGCTTACCAATGTTGTGTTTCATGGATCATGTTTTAGTGTCTAACCAACGAAATCAGCCCAATGTAAGGTCACAATTTTTTTCCTACATGTTCTTCTGGAAGTATTTAGTTTTAGGTTTACATTTAAGTATATGATCCCCTTGGAAAAAATTTTGTTTATGGTTCAAAGTATGAATCATAAAATCTATTAAAAATATTATCCCTACTCCATTGAATTTGCTGTTGTGGTTGTCTATTTTGTATGGGTCTGTCCCAAACTTTCTATTTTGTTCTTTTGATCTACTTGTCTATATTTAAGCCAATTCCATATTTTCTTGATGAATAGCTTTATACTAATCTTTATATATATATATATATAAAATGTTGAATTCAGGCATCACCAGCCTACCCGATGATTTTACTCTTTAAAGTTGTTTATACTACTTATTTTACATTTCCATAAGAGTTTTAGAATCAACTCATCAGTCTCCTCAAGAAAAGCCTCTTAGCATTTTGGTTGTGATAGCATTCAATCTGCAGATGAATTTAAGGAAAATTGACATCTTAGTAATATTGAGCCTTCTGACTCATAACCATCATAAACATGGGTTATTCTTTCATTTATATTTCCTTTATTTAAGCAATGTTTCATAATATTTAGCATAATTTTTTATATATCTTTTGTCAAATTTTTTCTTAATTTTCTCATATTTGGGGATATTATTAAAAATTATATTTTGAATTTTAATTTCCTATTTCTTACTACCAGAACATAGAAATACAACCGGGTTTTGTATAGTTGATATTGTGTTCTGCCACCTTGCTAAGCTCATTTATTAGTTCTAGAATCTTTTAGATACTCCATATACTTTCACACATATAATAATGTTGTCTCTGAATAAAAAGAGTTTTACTTCTTCCTTTGCAACTGGATGCCTGCTATGTCTTTTTCTTGCTTTATTACTCTGGTGAAAGAAAGCTTGTACTCTTAATCCTTCATTTATTCAACTAACAAAATTTTTGATTGCCTATTATATATCAGTCATAATTATGGGTGAGATGAATACAGTGTAAATGAAACAAGCAGAGTCCATGCTGTCATGGAGCTTAAGAAATTATTCAATTGTTTAAGAAAATAGATGTAATTGAACATGAGTACTAATATCTGTGAGGAACAGCTAGTGAAAATAGGAATATTTAGCTTAAAGAATAACAGACAAAAGAAAAATAATTCTGCCTTCAAATATGCAAGGTATTATTTTGAAGGAAAGGATTAATATTTTTCTGTCCTGCATAATTTCAGAGGATTTAACTAGGATTAGCAGTGAAAAGTTGAGAAGGAAAGAAAGTTAAGAATTTGTGGCCACACACAAAACTATTTGGTATTGAAACAAGCTGCCTCATGAGAATCTTCCTGTGAAAAGTTTATTGAGAGCCTGGAATAAAGGATGATCCTTTATTCCATATTCCACAGAGAATCATTGTTTGCAGGTAGAAGACAGAGCCAGGGTGGTTTCTGATTTGGATAATCTGAAACTCTATGAATACCAAGATGCGTGTGATAAGTCCCTTGCTTATATTATGTTTGCAATCTCACTGGATAGTAAAACAGATGTTACAGGTAAAAATAACACAGTTCAAATTATGGGTCAAAATATCAAATGAGGATATTTACACAGGGTGTGATTAATGGATAAATAATGGTACACATAATATACTTAACAAGAAGTATCCAAATATTTACTGTCAAACCAAATATATATATATGTATATATTCTCATCTCTTCCATACATTCTGCTCACTCTCTAATGTTCCTATTGTACTTGTCTTGAGCGCCCTTTTCCCACTGTCATATGGTTTCTGATTTCTAATTCCTCCTTCCGTGTTGATCTCAAATCCCTGCAGAATTCTTCATGAAAATCTCCTCAAAGCACCAGTCTTCTGTGGTCATTCTTTTTTCTCATGGATTATTTACACTTCAGTTAGATCATCAGGAAAGAAACTGTGTCTGACATCTCTCAGTATGTCTGATCTCTAGAACATGAACAAACATGCCTCAATGAATGGGAGCTAATGTTAACAAGGACAACAACCCCCAAAAGAAGCCGGGGACAAAAGTCTTCATATCTTCAGTTGGAAGATGATTTCTCAGAGGAAATGGAATTTTTTCTTCTACTTTCCTCTTTATTCATTGATGTACTCATTTAATAAATATTCTTTGATGACATATTATGTATCATCTTGCCAGAGACAAGGGACACCTATAAAAAGAATGAGGCAGACATGGCCCCTTCACTCAGAAACTTCATTATGGAAATTAAAAAAAAACCCAGATACATACACAGTTAATGAAAGGAATTACAAATTACTAAGAAAATAATCCAAAGACTGATTTTATGTTGTATGGTCAGGAATAGCCTTTCTATTCTGCAGAGGGTACATTTTAGGCAGAGAGATTCTGAAAAATTTACCATGTGTGAGCAACCTTGTTTGTGAGAATGAGCACGCAATCATGTGACTGGAACCTGGAAAGGGTCAGATGAAATGCACTTGTAGAGAGCCTGGTCTTTGAGGGTTATTAGGAGTTTGTATTTCATTTTAAAAATAAAGGAAGACATTAAAGAATTTTAAGCTATAGTGTGATGTGATATGATCTGGTTTACATTTTTTGGCAACACTGATTGCTCTGTGTAAAATAGATTAACAAGAGTGTGGAATTAAAAGGCAGGTAGAAGTAATACAGAGAAGAAAGCATACCTGCCTGAGCAAGGTGTAAGGAGTAGAATTGGAGAGAAGTTTCCCATCTTCCATTTTACAATCCAGTGGGGCCCCTTTAAGCAGCCTTTTGAACTTTAGAAGCATCTGAATTCTACCATGCCAGCCTCAAAAGTCCAGGCTAAAAGGAATGCCGTATCTGCCTAAGAAGCACAGAGTTTATTTGGTTGCTATTTTATGTATAGTGGCTTGGAAGAGGGCTGCTGAAGAATGAAGTTTCTGGATGTTTCAGATCTTGACCAGCCATGCACTGTGACACCTCAGATGACACTGACCAAGATACCTGTTTGATACCTATACAGCCCACTCCTCTGCAGTATCAAGGAGCTCCAGCAGTTGTAGGGTCTATTTTGGCATAATGCCTTCCTTATTAAGAAAAATTTGACCCAGTCCCTTTGTTATCAAAGACTCATAATCTGGCCAAGATGGTGACTCCTCTTGCATAGCTGGAGGGCAGATTAGATACCTAAGCATACCCAGATGGACAGAAATGAGTTTCATAGCTTGGAGGAATATTCCTTCTCCTGAACACGTTGGCATTTGAGCAGAAACAATTCTAAAAGGACAAGAATGCCACTTTCGAATGAATGGGACTCCTCCTACAACCAGGAAATACCTTGACCCACCTATAAAGGAGATTCGTTTATATTTAAATCATCCTTCCATTTTCTCAAGCCCAACCTTAGGTCCAATTGTTCATTGGCTGTCTTAGAACCATAAATATCAGGGCTGGGTCCACTTTTCTCCTCACCTGTTGCCACCTACACAGCTTGCAAAGTAAGTAGCACATAGTCTATGTTACTTGTGCCTGGATTTTAGCTTACCAAGTCTTCTTATGCTAAGAGGCAGAAAAATGCCCCATACCTCCCATGATGAATGCTACTGAGCCAGGCACTTTGTTTTAACCGTTCCTAAAATGTGTATAGACATTCTTAGAAAGGTAAGTCCATTTTATCCATAAAATCTGTGTAGAGGTTTGTTTACTCCATTTTTAGCACCTCCCTGTACACTGCACCTAGAGATACTGCCTACCTAGCTTTTTATCATAATTATCATCACCACAATGAGTTGATAGAATTGGATTCTTGTCCCCTTTTATCTTTAACATGATGGGTACATTTCCATCCATCAGAAAGCTCCAAAATTGGGCCTCCAGGAGGTGAAATTGTAGCTCACAACTGAAAGGAAGGTAAGTGGAAACTGGACTTTCAAAAAATCCAATTAAGGCAATTCAAAAACTAGCTTTTAGTGGACACCATGAATTGTGAGAAAGAGGCTACTATGGCCCTCTATGAGAGGTTTTCTCACTCTTAAAGCCACAAGAAAGGGGTGGGTTCAGTCCTGCCTCAGGAGAGCCTGCCTGAACATGCTGCTTAGAGTGGTCATTGCAGCTTCAGCACCAAGGATACAAGTTAAAGCTGAGTAGAGAGGGGGCCCAGACCAGGGCCCAGACCAGGTTCCCAGCTGTCTTTGGGCCTTTCTAGTAGCTACTTTGCTTTTGGACTCATTTTATGGGAAATAATTTCCTTATTGTTAAAGCCAGTATAGTTGGTTTCTTGTTGGTTACTAGAGCTATTCTAAATCTCCAGTAATAGGTGGGTAGGTAAAGGATGATATCCTGGGTATTCTGGAAGAGTTTGGGCCCCTGAGGAATAGCAGGGCAGCCTCAGAGTTTCATAGTGTAGAGGGATCAAGTCAACTGAGGTGCTCCCAGTGAAATCTTTGTGTAGCAGATGGCTCTTCATTTATTGGCTGATTTTGCTAGAGAAGCATGGTGGCTTAGGGTAGTTGCTGAAATAATTGAACAGAGCAAGTAAAGTTTTAGCAAAAAAAAATAAGTTTACTCACAACTTGCAAAGCAAGTCGGGCCCTATCCTAGTGACTGCAGAGCCTGTGGAAAGTGCAGTTTTGGATTTTTTATACAACTTTGAGGAATGTCAGCTGCTTCTTGGAAGTTTCTCAAAATGTTCTCAAAACAAACTACCTGGGAAGTCTTAATCAGCCTGATTCCCATAATATCTCAGGGGAGGCCCAAAGCAGTCTAAGACAGCCTAACCACATCCACCATCCACCCTGATCATATCTAGCTAACTGCCTGCCTAACAGTTTCCAGGAGGTCTTGATCCTTCTCAGGTGAGTTCAAGACCTGCTGCCTCCCTCCCATGGTTCTCTAAGTGCCTTCTGACTTGGAAGTCCATTGTATTATAATAAAGTTTTTCAACCTTTTTTTTGTGGGATGAATTCCCACATAAAACTAACTAAATGAAATGTGCCCTTTTAATTCCAGAAACTGAGCGAAAAGACTCGTGAGTGTTGTGTGTCTTTGTCGAGGCCTAGCAACCTGGGAGAGCATGGTGGGGCCCTGCAGACAAGGCATAACAGTCTCCTACATGGAACCCTGACTGTGCAGTCAGTAGGCTGACAGATAAGGGTTGAGATGGCCCATCTGTGCAGGGGACATGACTCAAATGTTGATGCGAGTGAAGGAACACTCCATCGTAATAGCAGGGGGCCTCCAAAGCCACAGGAAAACAGAGTCATTGAGCCTGTTTCTCTGAAACTTAATTGAGTACATGGAAGAAAAAAAGTTTTACTCCCATGTTTATCCTGACCTTTAACTTTGACAACAGAAGTCCCATAATGTAGGGTTGTTTTAGGTCTTTAGAGAGGAATAGCTTGAGGCTGGTCTTAAAATGATTATCTTATTTTCCCGGACTCTCTGTCTTTTCTATAGTTTAAGATAAGAATAGAGGATGTTAGGATTATTGATCAAGGTAGTGTACATGATTAGTTTACTATAAAAGATGTGGAGAATAAAGACATTTTGTTACTGCCGACCCAGAGTAGTAGTCGTTTCTTGCTTTCATACAATTCCAGGAGTGAACTTGCACTTGTGGCCAAGCTGTCCTTCTCTCCTTGCGAGAAATCAGCACCCAACAATCGGCATAGTCAACATTTTTATCTCACTGGAATCTATAGTTAAACTTCCATAGCACATTTAAATTATGTTGATAAGAAAAAGAGTAAAAAAAAAAAAAAGAATAAACTTAATGTACTTTGAACTTCTTTTAAAGTAATTTAATTAAAAATCTTTAAATATTTCTGTGGCACACCTAAGATTCTCTCACAGCACATGGGTTAAAAATTGCTGTCCTACAGGATTGCTCCATTATTGGTGTTTTATGCTTCTGATTATATAAGTTCCATCTATTATTAATGGGAGAAAAATGCAAAATTTTTTGAAACTCATTTTGTAATCCTCATGTTCAGATATTTAACACTATCTTGATTTGTATACTGAGGGTAAATTTCTGATTCATATTTACATTTACCCTTTAAAAAAAATTCAATCATCATACTACATATATATAGTTTATAACACATTATTTAAAATGAATATCTCTACATACTATTAAATATATTTTGAAATTAAAAAAAAAAGACCTTAAAAAGTAAAGAAACTAGCCCTTCAGTCTGGGATTTCAATACCTAATGAGTATACTTGGATACAGGTAATTTTTTGATCCTGATTAATTAGTTAATTAATTATTTTGAGATAGAGTCTCAACTCTGTTGCCCTAGGTAGAGTGCCATGGCATCATAGCACACAGGAACTTCAAACTCTTAGGCTCAAACAATCTTCTTGCCTCAGTCCCCCACATATCTGGGACTATAGGCTCCCACAAACATATCCAGCTATTTTTCCCATTTTTAGTAGAGATGGGGTCTCGCTCTTGCTCAGGCTGGTCTCAAACTCCTGAGCTCAAGCAATCCACCCTCCTCAGTCTCCCAGAGTAGGTTTATAGGCATGAGCCACCACATCTGGCCTCTATCCTGATTAATTTTTTTAAAATATATTTTTAGTGTCATTTCTATGTTTAATCTGGAGAAATGTATCAGTGATTCTGAAGGGACTTGCTAGACTGCATTCTCTTCATTTAGGAAACTGAAACTTTCCCGGCCAGTGGAGCGACCATCTGCAAGTGCTACATACACAGCTCTGTGAACAATATACATGGCATAGTATTGGAGCGCCGGGCCACAGGCTTTGTGGATTCTCCAACCTTTGCTGGATGTCTACTGAGTGAACTGGGGTCCTGTATTTATCATCCCTAATTCTCCGTTTCCTCCTTTGTAAAATGAAAATAATAACAGCGTGTATTTCATCAGTTTGTGGTAAGAATTAGATGGTATAACTAAATTCAGAAAGCAATCAAACATTAGCTATTTTCATTATTAAGGAGGTAGGGAAATTATCCTGAGTTTATAGGCACCAGATTTTCTATGTTTCAGTGATTTTAAGAAAAAAAATAGGCATTAAGGATTCAATAGGTATGTTCTTCTTTGCTCCAACGCAATCAGCCTTCATTTAGAAAGGCTACGTACAAACTTCCAAGTCTCATCACGTGTAAATCCTTACTGTTCCTAGAGTGCAAAAGACTTTTCATAAATGATTTAATAGTTTTATAATCACTGGTCCACACATGGTTTCTTCTGTGGGAATGTGCACCCCTCACTTCTTCACCCACCAGCCAAAAGCTTGCTCATCCTTGAGTGTCTCCTTCTCTGTGGAGCCTTTCCCCAAATCCCCAAAGAGAAGTTGTTCCACTCCTTGCACGCCCATGACACCATTTTTAATCCAATACCCACAACATAGCGCTTTCCAGGGTATATTTGTAACTGATTTGTTTGCGTGTCTGATTCTTCCAATGGAGCATATGCTTTTGGGGGTCCAGGAACATGTCTGTCATCTCCGAATAGCACAATAAATGCTTAATGAAAAAAAAACAAAAAACTATAAGCTGTGCTTCCCCTCAGGGGGAAAAATACCAGCTTTTAGGAATCTAAAGGGCAGATCAGTTCCCCTGCTTTGTTCTTTATGTGCTTAAGAGTAGAGAAAAAAAAAAAAAGAAAAAAATGCCAATGGAGTCAGAAGGAAGGTTCCATTCAGCACACAACTAATTACAGTCCTCACTCGATTCTCTCTTATAAATGACAACCATCAGATGCCAAGTTGTGGCAGAATGACATCTGCCTCTTTGGCAGACACCCCCGGCAACAGCGTTAATGACTTCGGAGATGGCTGTGGATGTGCAATGCTGTTACGTTTGTTGTCTGAATTGCATTATCCTCTTCAACATCTTTTTACATTGTCCTCTAACTCACTTCTGATTCGGATTCTGTGAAACCTGGACACATTTATCCAAATTTGCCCAATGCCCTCCATGGCCTTGACATGTCAGCCTTTAATATATTTTCATCAGCTTCTGTACATTTTTCACAGAGCGTGGTGAACATACTTCACAGCCAGTCTGCGTTCTCATAGGCAACTCAAAGGGGAAGGTTTTTGTTGTCTGGGAAAAAGTTCTTTAGTACTCAACCAAATTACATTTTCTAAGATGACCGCATTTGGGGCTCCTTTTGAAATCAGGTACATAAAGAAAAAAATGCCTCAGCGACTACATATGCTTTGAATTTGAAACCAATATGCAATGCTTCATTAGCTCCCAGGATGAACTATAAAAAGGCAGGGGTTGCAACCATAACAGTCTCGCCTCTGACTGAGAAAAATATATACATTTTAATTTTTTCCTAAGCATTAAAAACAAAGTCTTTATCTGAAATTTCGTCCAGTTTTCAGAAATGATGCATTTAATTTCAGACCTGGGTTCTTTCCTCTTTCTTTCTCCCCCCCTCCCTTTTACCAGGAAGAACTAGGAGGCTAAGCTGGGGAAACAGAATAGGATGAGAAAAAATAAATCCCTAATACTTAGTCTTCTGTGCTATTTAGTCATCCTGCTTGTGGAAGAGGTCAAAATTAATCAAATAGGCTATATATTAAAATGTATAAAGCATTAAGAGAAATGTTAGGACCCAAATAGTAAATCATTAAAGCAAGCAATGATACTTATAGCAAGCCTTATAACATACATAAACCCCTGGAATTGATGAGCTGAATTGTTAATTTCATTTTATGGATGTTTTGACTATGTATTTGCTTACAAAATAGCTGCAGTGCTCACAATAGGAAAAAAAATCACATTATTTAGTGTTTTTACTTGTTGGGGTAACATTTATGTGTAGAACCAATGCATTTATCATGGTTAATTGGAAATTAATGAAAAAATATTTATATCGCCTTTGTTTTACTTTTTTTTTATTTAGGCATGCCATTTTAAAATGTATTACACCTATTTAAAATGCTGATGAGAATCATAGATATAGGATTGTGAAATGTCAAATGTAAAATTAAAAGGGGAAAGATAATTTTTAAAATTATGTACAGTAGCGCTCAATGATACCACGGTGCCCTGCAACTCTTCAAAATTCTAAAGTGGTTTGTAGGAATTGAGAATGCCCATGATTCAAACATATGAATTTCAAAATCCTATGTTTTGTTTGTTTTCAAATATGAGACAAAACAATAGAACATCAGAATATAATTGTTCAGAGAAAAATGGCTTTTATATATCACCTAGTTTGGTGACGAATGACCAAACTAGGTCATAAGAATGTTTTATAAAGACTCTTTCTAAGGAACTTTCACAAAGTTTTTCAGTCTTTGACCAAAGTCCCCTGTGCCTTGGTTAACAAAACGTCAGTCCCCATAAATATATTGATGCCTCCACGAAAGGTGAGAACAGATGCTTTATCTCCACATTGTGTGCATAAATGTAAGTTCTGAGATGTAAATTGATCAAACTGTAGAAACAAATCATTTAAGATTTGTGCAGTGATTAATAACAGAAGCCAGTAATCAAATCTCCCTGCCACCAGCACATCTGTTACAGAGAGTTTTGAGTTTGCCCTATTATGCAAATGTGCAATAAAACAAATACATTACTTAATTTAGCAGCTGGTTCGAAAACATTATTTTAGGTGATTTCTTTATGTTTTGTGTACTTTTGCCATTGATGGTGGTTAATGTGAACTAATTCAGTTGTTTATGAGATGAGGGCTTCCACATAATAAACAGCCCCTGGGAAAGCCGGCCTGTAGGAAATTCTCTGTGACCCTGGTCTGGAAGAATCAAACTCTGAGGCATGGCTCTTAGCTAGGACACCATTCACAGGAGATTTTGATGGGTTTGAAATTGAAACTCATTTGATTTCTATGTTCTTGAGAATGGAGGAAAATGTTACCACTAGTGATAAAACTTACTGAAAGGGGCTTTTATATTGGTGTTGTTTTAAATGAAATTACTTTTATAATTAAAAAAAAACCCTAGGCACAAAAAGGAAATTCTATTAGAAGCACTGGGATTTGTGTTCTGATGTTTTCTGGGTGAAAGTTAAGATTTCATGGCATCAGTTATAACAAATTGGATACCTAGTATACTAAGAAAAACGTTAAGAAACTTGTCACTCTTGAGCATGAAAATGACATTAAAACTGAGATAGATTGGGCTTTTACTAAATCCTAGAAGAGAGAAGAAAAACTTTTAGGTAGAGTAAGCAGTGACAAAACTTGTCTTTGCTAGATTAATCAGAGAGGATTTGCTAGACCAGTTAAGGGAGAGAAAAAAAGGGAACAAAGGGCATCTAGCACAATTGCCCACAAAATTTTCAGCAGCTGGACAGCAGGTGGGAATTGAGCAGTTCTGATTGGTTAGCAATGGAGGTAAGTAAACTGATAGGTGGAAAATAAGAAGTAATATGTTATCATAGGGCTGTAAGTTGGTTGAAGCCTGCTACTATAAAAAGGACAGCAGATAGTTGAAAAGGAGTATATATATGGTCAGACAATTAAGTTCTCAAATGTATCTTAGAAAATGTGCTACATGCCTCATTGCTGAGTGTCACTATGGTCACCTTCAAAGTACTTGCCTTGGGAAGCTATGCACCAATTCCAGTGCTTAGTCCACCCTTCAAAACAACTTTGGAACTCTTTTTCTGAAAGGACTATCAGAGCTGTTGTCGTACAGCACAGTAAAGCACACAACAACAATAATGAACACCACTCAGCAAGACAGTGTCACATATCAACACAACACAGTGGTGAGACACTGATATACCAAGGTTATGAAATCTTACTTGAGTTGTTTGTACAGTGCTGCCAGCATAAGCACACAGTGGCAAGTTCACAAACTTAATTGTTCCAACTTTGTGCCATGACAGCTCTGATGGTCATTCCAGAAAAAGAGTTTCAAAATTGCTTTGAAGGATGAACTAGGTACTGGTGTCAGTGCATATCTTCAAAAGGAGAGTACTTTGAAAGTGATCATAATGATATTCAGCAATGAGGAATGTAGCATTTTTTTCTAGGATGAGGTTGTAAACTTAATTGTCAGACCTATGCATATATGACCAGTTCATATTCAGGGTCTTTCAGTTATTATGTATGCTCTTGAATCTTTACCATTATAGGCCCATGGAGAAATTTCTAAAGGAACTTTAATTAGTCATCTATAAGTCCACTTTTACCAGTGGACAATGGTTATAGCTTAAAGGTAAGGAATTACGTGTACGCTTACCCGCTTAATAATGTAATACTTGTAAAAATCAACATACTACAATGGACTTTTTAAATTTATTTTTTCACTTCAGATTAATATGAGGCTACAAATGATTAGGTTATATTGTTTGCATTTGTTAGGTAAAGTTCAAGTTGTAGGTAAGCCCTTCACCTAGGGCGTGTGCTATATACCCTTCCATTGTGCAGATTAGATGAGAGCTTACCAGTTTCCCTCTCTCCTCCCTGACCCCTTTCCCTCCTCTCCCTTCCTCCACTTGAATTTAATTGTGTTTTTCTCTCATGTGGGCTTGTAATTGTTTATCTGTTGGCTTAATGTTAGTATTGAAGATACATGCATTGGATGCTTGCCTTTTCATTCTTGTGATACTTTACTAAGAACAATGTTCTTCAACTCCATCCAGGTTAGTACAAAAGATATAAAGTCTCCATATTTTTTATGGCTGAATAGTTTTCCATGGTATACATATATAGTTTATTAACCCATTTATAGATTGATGGGCACTTGGGTTGATTCCATGCCTTGGTAATTATGAATTGAGCTGTTATAAACATTCTAGTGCAAATGTCTTTATGGTAAAATGATTTTTTTCTTCTGGGTAGATAACTAGTAATGGAATTGCGGAATCAAATGGAAGGTCTACTTTTAGTTCTTTGAGGATTCTTATACTTCTTTCCAAAGAGGCTATGTTAGTTTGCAGTCCTACCAGCAGTGTAAAAATGTTTCCTTCTCTTCATATCCATGCCAGCATCTGCAGCTTTGGGACTATGTGATGTGGGCTACTCTCATGGGGTTAGGTGAAATCTCAGAGTGGTTTTGATTTGCATTTCTCCAATGATTAGAAATGATAAGCATTTTCATGTTTTGCCAATAAGGGTCATGGGAGTCAAGGTGACTTGCCTGAGGTTACAGGGCAATGGGACCGAAATGAGATCTGATTCCAAAGCTCAGGCTCATAATTACACTATCTTGTTTTTGAGGTTAAACTTTGATAAGAGATCCAAGAAAAAGGGTATTTGTAGAGTATGTTCTCAGCATAATAGAAGAGAGAGAAACTCCAAGTTTCTAAATGAACAGTTCATCTACTTGCAAAGTAAGCAATGCCATAGTGAACTGAGAATTCAGATATTAACATTAAGAAAAAAAACAGCGTAGATTTGGGATATTTGACTGAGGACAGGCCTTTTGGAATATAAACTCAACAGAGAGACAGTATTAATCAGGGTTCTCTAGAGAAACAGAACAACAGGATATGTGTACATACATAGAAAGAGATTTATTACAAGGAATTGGCTTATGTGATTCAGGAAGCTGGCAAGTGGGCCTGTAGGCTACACATCCTAGAGAACTAATGATGTTATAGATGAGGTCTGAAGGCAATCTGCTAGAGAATTCTTTCTTGCTTGGGGAGTCTGGTCTTTTTGTTCTATAAAAGCTTTCCACTGAATGGATGAAGTCTGTCCATATTATGGAGGGCAATCTGGTTTACTCAAAGTTCATTGCTTTAAATGTTAATCTCATCCAAAACACTCTAAGCTGACAATATTAACCATCACACAGACCAAATTTATACTTAGGATGCTAGTACAAAAAATTATGTCAATAAGAAAAAATTTTGAAATAATATATATTTCAGAAAAAAGCAATCAACATAGAAAAATCTAGGGTTCTGCCTAACTTATTTCTATATTGAAGTTTAGTATTGTTTATATTTTGAATTAGATAGAGGATGAAGAAAGGAAGAGAGTGGAAAAAAATCTCCATAGCTGCCACAATATTTCAAGGCCTGGGAACTCTGCAAAACCTTCTGGCCCACACTGGAAATTTCAAACCATAATTATATGAGTTTTTCCTGCCTAAGTCTTTAGAAGTTTTAGTAAAAGTGGACTGAATCCATTTGGCAAATAGTGGGGCTGACAACAATATTCTTACCTTCTGCAGAAAAATGATGAAGGTAGCAATGGCCAAAGTCTCATTTCCTTACTCTGTTCAATACTTTCTATTGGTGCAATTTTTGGCAAGTTACTTAACTTTCAACAATTACATATCTATAAAGATAATTCAGCCTATTTTCCTAGGGCTATCAGTCGAAGAGGATTAAAGGAGTTAAGGCATTTGGATTCTGGGCATAGTGTCTCACATGTGATAATTCAATAAACATGGCTCTTTCATAGCCCTAGGGCAAAGGAAAGGCATTAGAGTAAAAGCACAGTAGTACAACCAAATCATCCATACAGTCTATATGTTACACAATGAACTCCTGGTGGGGAGGCCACGAGGATAATGACCAGATCACTGAAGGACCATCAGAAACCCTAGGCCCTCTATCTGTGGAGACTTTATACTACATTATAATGGACATACTCAAATCCCACACTAAAAAGAAACCTGGAATTTAAACAGTTTCAAAAATTTTCTTATTAAAAGTTTGCTTTTGAATTTTAGCAATTATCCTATATGCTTGAGAATTCAAAGTGGGAAAATTAAAATTTTTAATGAAATAGAAGTTTTATAAAATTGAAATTTAGTAATTGTTAGTATTATGTGTTGTAGACATCTAATGCACATTTTTGAAATTTTTAGTTTTTGTTAACTATTTTGAAGTCAGTAAAATTTCTTTACCAGTTACAAATATTCTTGAAGTTTCTTGAAACGTTCACAGAGTCCAGACCTCATTCCTATAGTACATAATGGTTCTAACTGTCTTGAATGAGTTTTAGATCCTATAAGAATAGTTGATGCTATTAGTTCATGTTAATCCCAAATGGACTACAAAGTAAAGAATCAAATTCAGAAGAGCAGCCAAGAACAGAATGATTTTACTTTGTCAAGGTGAAAAAAACAAAACAAAACAAATGACAACAAAAAGCAATGACAAAAAACCAGCTTCTATATAAATCCAGAAACAAATTTCTATGGTTTGAATGAATTCCCTAAAGTTCATGAGTAGGAAACTTGATCTCTAATGTACAAGTGTTACCAGATAAGCCCTTTAAGAGGCGATTACATCATGAGGTCTCTGCCCCCAGGAATGGATTAATGCTCTATTGAAGGAGAGGATTATTTATCATGGGAGAGGGCTGATGAAAGAAAACTTTAGCTGCCTTTTCTCTCCCTTGCACATGGTCTCTTGCCGTGCAATGCCTTCCAGCATGGAATGACACAGCAAGAAAGCCCTCACTACATGGTGTCTGTCCTTCAGTCCTGGACTTTCTAGCCTCCAGAACTGTAATTACCCAATCTGTGGTATTCTGGAAACACAAAACAGATCAAGACATCAATCTATAGAAGCCTAATCATGTAAAAACTTCTATCCTGACAATGAAATATATTGGGGGCTATATTTAATTAATAAAAACAGGGGGCTCTAATTATTGCTATAGATATAAATTATTACCAAGAATCTTCTGGCTAATTCAAAAGTCCTCTGGTTTTTATGTGGCTATAGAAATGAGAAATTTATTGCAATGAAATATGTAGTATTTTTTGCAATCTTAAAACAAAGAAATGTATTGTATGGCAACGGTATAACCTTGAAGCATCATGTTGAACTGTAAAAATTCCAGGCTTTACTGTGTGTGAGAGAAAAAAAAGCAACATAGCTGATATTTCATATAGGATTGTATTCTAGCCATGTAGCCACCGGCTTTAAAAGCACCTTTTTCTACTGTTTCAGAGGCTGGTATTAATAAAATTACTTGGTAATTTGGCAGTTATATATTGTGACTTCTTGTCATTGCCTGGGTCACAGAAGGCTCCTTTCTTTTTTTTTTTTCTTTTAAACACTGATGGGTTCAATAGAGTAAACACTGACTTTATAAGTAAGCAGAGAGAGAGTCAGAGCACTAGGTTCTAGCAACTTCCAAAACAGAGAATAAGCAGAGTAAATTAATTGAGAGTATAAAAAAGGGTAAGGAGGGGGAACCAGTATCATAGTTGAACAAATAGTGGAATAAATACCCTATTTAACTATGCCAGACAAACTCAAGTCAAAGAAGCTTGTGGGTCACCAGAGACTACAGGAATGGGTATTGGGTTGATCCTATAATTAAGGGCAAAGGAGTAAGTCAGGAGTACCTCAGACCAAATGTGTTTCTCTGTCATACACTATCATTATTATTATGATGATTCTTACAGGCACTTTGCACTCATAATATGGAATACTTCTGTTGGTAACAAAATTTAAAGTGTATCACATATTGGGGAGTCAGAAAATGCTCCCTCTATTATGAAGACTGTGGCCATCACTCCCTGTCTTGGCAAAGCTAGAAAAGCAAGGATTTTAACAGGGTGGCATCATAAACCTTGATTCTCAAAGTATCCATTATTTTAAGGACATCGAATACTAGACTATTTTATGACAGTCCCTTATCAAACCAGGCAGTAGTAATCAAGAGGAAAAAAGTCAGACTCTCATCTTTATTAACACCATCACGTCCACCCACATGTGCACACACTTTTGTGTCTGGTGGAAGCACTGACACAGTGGTTCTTCTTTCCTTCTGAAATATTATTCATAACATTTGTAGATATTTGCATGGAAGACATGGTTGAATGTAATTTTTCCTAATTCTGTTTGGGGAAGAGTGTGCACATTCCTAGGCAATAAAACATGATTGAGCAAAGTCAGTTATGACAGTTCCTTCTGTCACTTTCAAATCTAGTAGAAATAATCATGAAACAAAGTTCTGTCCAATGAAACTGCAGAGAGAGTCTGTTGTATAGTTTTCTGGGGAAGCTATGGCCTATCAAGTAAAAGAAAATAGACACCACAGCTCTATCACGCTTCTTCTGTTCTACATATTCCTTTGTGGAATATGGTGTCACAGCCGGAGCTGCTGCTCTCATGTATGATCATGAGAGAAGGGTAGAGAGACTTGACTAAACACAGGCCCTGACTCATTGAGCTGCTGATTAATACCGGCCTTAGCTAACTTCTGGTCTTTGTATTATGTGAGACAAATGAACTCCCATTTGTTTAAACTATAGCTGGTAAAATTTTGTAACTTGCAGTCAAACCAATTTTTAACAGATACAGGATGTATAGTATTACTTGAAGAAAGCATTAACACATGCATAGTATTTTATTTTCACAACAATCTCAAGGTGAAGATAGTAGATCATGTCAAATCCGGTTTTGATATCGAGAAGGTGAGATGGAAAAAATTATTGACTTACTTTGGGTTACCCAGTTAGTATCGTGACAGATTTACTTGTAGCTAGTCTTTATGTCTTTTTTTTCTTTTTTATTCATTCATTCATTCACTCATTCAACTGATAGACTATTGAAAGCTTATTTATGTAAGGCAGACACATCTGTGCATCAGCAATATTAATATTAGTTAGTAATTAGCATGTACTCTTAAAGACCTCCCAGTCTAGTGAGTTCACAGTCTTTGAACTCTTAGTTCAGTGGTGTTTCAATTTTATCAGTATGCCTGCTCACTGATACCCATAGTTATATGAACTATTTTTTAAATCAAAATGCAAGGGCTTCAAGGGCATTTGTCTAATCAAAAGCTATATCTTTCATCTATTACTAGGACAGTAACAGAAATTTCCAGCATAATTTCAAAGCCAGAATTTTCTGAACAGTTCCTTTTTATAAAGGTCAATCTGCTAATTTTTTTTTCACTTCACCTGGATGACTGTTGCTTTGAGATAGTTCAGAGTGAGAAAATCACAAGCCTAATGACACACCATTGAGTACAAACCAAGAAAAGGGACAAACATGGAGATGGCTAAAATAATATGCTAAGAATGGGCTGAGAATATGCTACAAAATCTAGAAAGATGCTTGGTTCAAATGCTAATTCTTTTTTTTTTTAAATATTAAGGGAATACAAATGTTTTTGTTGAATATATCCCTGTATAAAGCTTTCATGTGCCCATCACTTTAATAGTACTCATTGTACCCAACAGGTAAGTTTTTATTCCTAATTCCCCTCCCCCTTCTTGATTACCAATGTACTTTACATCTCTTTGTGCCCAGTGTAGCTATATGTTAGCTCCCAATTATTAGTGAGTACATGTATTTGCTTTTTCATTCCTGAGATTATTTCACTTAAGATAATGTTCTCCAGTTACATCCAAGTTGCTGCAAAGGACATCATTTTATTCCCTCCTAAGGGTGAATCATACCCTTGGAGTGTGTGTGTGTGTGTGTGCACATTCTTTACTCATGAATTGATAGGCACTTAGGTTGATCTTTGAAATTGTGAATTGTGCTGCAGTAAACATTCAAGTGGAGGAGTCTTCTGGTAAAATTACTTCTTTTCCTTTAGTGGTAGGATTGCTAGATCAAAGGGTAGGTTTACATTTATTTCTTTGAGGAACTTCCATACTGTTTCCATAGATCTTGTACTTATTTGAAGTCCCACCAACTGCGTATAAGTGTTCCTTTCTGCATCTACCCCATCATCTACCATTTATAGATTATTTGATAGTGGCCTTTCTGAAAGAGATTAGGTGATATTTCCTTGTGGTTTTAATTTGCATTTCCCTGATAATTAGTGACGATGCACATTTTTTCCATACATTTTTTGGCCATTTGTCTATCTTTTGAAAAACTTCTATTTGCATCTTTTGCCTACTTTTTAATGGGGTTATTATTTCTTGTTGATTTGTTTGAGTTGTATGTAAACTCTGGATATTAATCCTTGATTGGATATATAGTTTGTGAATATTTTCTCTCGTGCTGTAGGTTGTTTATTTACTCTGTTGATTATTTCCTTTGGTGTCCAGAGGCTGTTAATTTAATTAATTCCCATCGATTTATTTTTGTTATTGCTGTATTTGTCTTAAAGGTGTTCATCATATATTTTTTACCTATACCAACGTCTAGAAGAGTTTTCTTACATTTTCGTCTAGAATTTTTATGACTTCATGCTTTATATTTAAGCCTTTTATCCATCTTGAAATAAATGCTGATTTATGGAGTTGGTTAAAATGTTTTACCAACTGTTGAGGTCCTAAAAAATGGTAAGGAGATGCTTCTGCAAATTCCTGGAACATGCAGAAAGAATCCAGAAAAAAAATCATTCCAAAAGTTAAAGAACTGATAATGACAGAGAGATATTTTCAACCAATCATTCCATCAACTGTTTAAGGAATTTCATAAAAGTAGATTCTTAAAAATTATTAATGTGCTTTGAAATGTGCTGAGTGCTACAGAGAAGAGCAGGACATAAAAGAATCATAGAACGTCATCTTTTTGGTCAATTCAGTGAGAGTTCACCGGGGATACAGGTGGGGACAAGAGAAGAAACTAACACATATGGGGAAAAAATAGACAATATTTCATTGGTATGGTATGCATTGCCAATCAATAAAGAGCTAAAAGGTGCTTCAGAAGTGGAAAGGTGTCACCTAAGATTCTAGAACGAGAATTAGAGTCCTTGATCTCAGTTGTAGCTCTACATACTTACAACCTATAGGATACAAGGCCACCTTAACCTCCACGTTTAGGGAAGAGCTAATTTAAGATGGCAAAATAGGATAATATAGATGACTTTTTGCACTGTTAAATCTTAGACACATTATGTGTTATTTTCACTAGAGGTTAGAGTAGTGGGAGAAAGTTTTTTGAAAACAGAGGATATTAGAAACACAAAGAAAGGATATTCATAGCCCAGGAACTTAGAGTGATGTTTCTTAAGGGAAAGAGGATCTGAGCAACGATGAAGGACACATACAGAAGTCCTGAGCTCTAATTTTAGCTCTGTCACTTACTAGTTCGTGGAACTCACTTTCCTTACCCTCAAAATAGGGGAAAAATGATGTCTCTTCAGAGTCTCTCACAGAATGTCAGGGTGAAATTCAATCACATATAATGAAATTTACTCTGTAAATCCATGTGCTTTTGGCTACAAAGATCCTGGAATGGCTGAAGCAGAGGCATGATCTGACGTTTCTGTTGAGTGATATATACAGGAAAGCACCTGACAGAGTGACACGGTCTGAGAGAAAAGTGCCTTGCAAGATTCAAAAGGAAAAGAGGAAATTTTATTTGAAATTTAATAAATGTAATGAGATTCTGCATGAGTCCTACTTTTAAGAGCATTAAAGTAGTTATCCATTTAAACGAGGAATACCATTTTCCCTTAAAACCTTCTCATGTTTTACTTTTAGTAGTAATGATTTTTATATTTAGCTAACAGAGCTCTGAATGAGTGACCAAATAGAGCTATCTATGAAGCGCCCATTAGGTGCCGGGCATGGAGATTAACTGTCGTTGTACTTAGGGAGCTTTTAGTGTAGCTGCAGACGTGGACACCTGAGGGAACAGAAGCCTGCCCAGGATGGTGCTTTGCAGACATCAAGCATCTAAGAGGTGTGACCTCTTGCACTGCTGGTTCTGGCCTCTCTGTGGTTTGGAGTGACACAGTGGGACCGTGTGTTGCATGCATGTGTGTCATCATGCACACTGGTAAGATGTACTGGAACATGTTTCCCAAGAGGTAACACCTTTCACATGAATTAACATTGCCACCTGGGTTGGTTCTTTGGAAAGTATTCACTAGCGAGACGGAATATGAAAGAGGACACACCAGAAGGAAGATGGGATGGGTGAGAACCTTGACTTTTTATGTAGATGTGAGTCCTGATAAGCTCTTGGAGCTGCTTCTCAATATCATCTTTGTGGGACTGGGGGATTATAACGCCCTGCCTCGGCCATTGGACGGATTTGTGAGCAGTTTCGATTAGATATCTTTTTCCTCCTTGTCACTTTCCATTTTGCCACAAGAGTTGGATGCTGTTGTTACTGCCGGGGGCCTCTCCCCGGCTGTAGTCAGGCACCAGGCAAGCAGGGAGACCATCTTGTTCTTATATTAAATATAAGCCCCAAGGGTGATGTACACGGAACACCGTGTTCTTTAGAGTTGTTTCGAATGAAAAAAATAATGTCTGTGTGTGTTGGTTAGTGGTTTTAAGACATTTCATTTCTGAAAACAGAGATAATAACAAGCGACAAAAAGAAAGGTTCCCCAAAAGCAAATATTCTTTTTTTTCCTCCCTCTCTTTAATAAAATAGAGCCCATTCTCTTCCTGGGGGAGCCCTTTCCTGCTCAGCTGTCATTGAGCCCCCAGGGGAGACTTTCTCCTAGTAATTTCTCAGAGCCTAATAGGTCTGTTCTCAGCCCGGTTTGTTTTTCTGGGGGCTGATGTTTTCCTCCCCTTTAGGTGGATCCCCCTTCTCATTAGTTTCTCCCAACTCCAATGGGCTGAAATCAGATTTCCAGGAAAATCTAAGGTTACTGTGAGGGAGAGGGAGTTGGCATGGGGAGAGGACGGTCTTTGTGATCTTACAGAAGGCCCCTCCATGGGGTAAGGACAGGGCCCCTTTGACTCACCATGTTGGCTGTCTCTTGGCAGTTCCTACCAACCTCTCAGCAACAGTCCCTGCCGAGCTCCCAAATAGGAGAGTTTTTCAATACTAAATCGAAGAGTCTGTTTCTCATAAACTCTGGTTTCTAAAAAGATTTTAAAATTTATATTTTACTTTGACAAATTATTTGAGACAAAGCATTTAAATTCTAAAGATACAAGCATCACAAAAGGCCATAGCTGCAAAGTGCCCCTTCCTTGTGCTTTCCAGCCTGCCCCAGATGCCCCTCCTTAGCCGCTGAGGTGTGTAGAAAAGAGCCAGAAATTGCCCATAATCACGCTCTGCCTTTCTACTGTACATCCAATACGTGCTGTCATTACTGCGGTTTTGAAGCTTCATGGCAGCATTGCCAGTGAAGATAATAGGGCCTATTATTTTCAATGAGCTCCATCAGGAAGTTTCAATGGGCCTGCTATCACTCGAACAAAGACACATGGGGAAGCAACGCTGCTTTCTTGTCGAAATGGCTCTCAGTTTGTGTGAAGCTAAAGAAGACCCCTTTTCTTCTTCGGCCCTGTTGGATTTGAAAGGGCCATGGAAGCCAGTCAAGGAAGAAGCAGGCCTGACTCCTTGCCAAGTGCCCTTAGCCCTGGCCGGATGCATAGATGGGCAGATTTTGTTTCATAGACTCGGTAAGTTCAGCAGAGTAAAACCTGCTTCACCATTGATTTCCTATTTATTGGCAGAAAATAAATAAATAATGTTCCCATAGAAAACATCTTCTCATAAAAACAAGCAAAACAAGATAGAAGCAAAAAAACATAAGCAAAAGCAAAAAACCTGCCAGTAAGGCAATAGTTTAGAGGTTCAGTTTAAGGAAAATTAATAAATAACGCACCATCGTCTCAGCTTTAAAATCGCTTTTCTACCCTATTCCAGACACTACTATTTTTCCCCAAACTTGAGTTTTTCCTTTGTTTTTATATCCATAGCAGCTTAAAGCTCAAGCTCCAAGCTCCTTTGGCCTGTGTATTTACAGTGTCTTCATAGTAACCTTTTTGGAGACCATCATAAGATTGCTAGTCTAACTCTTCTAAATAGTGGGCAATTTCAGGATAGATAAAACATATTTTTGTGAGATTTATAAATAGAAGAGTATAAAAAACAAGATCACTCACAATCGCTCATAATAGTGGCACTAGCAGAGTGATGTAGATAAAAAATAAAACGATAAAGTGAAACATTTTAACTTCTGAATGCTTATGTGTACATGGCTAAGTCTGTTACCTCTTTACTCATTTACTCCTCAGACTAGCCCATGAGGGAAAGTACTGCTCTCGTCCCCATTCTCAGGGGGAGGAAATCCTTGAGGTCTAGAGGGGTGAAAAACTTATTGAAAGTTACCCAGTGAGCAAGTGCCAGAACGGGAGTCGAATCCTCATCCCATACAACATGGCAGCCTCTTTGGAAAATTCACCTGTGGCAGAACTGTTTGGAATGCTTTACTTTGTTTGCTTATAGTCCTTGCTGCCTCCCCACCCCTTTCTTTTCTTTTCCTTAAATATCTTCGTACACACAGGTAATATGATTTCTGGTCCATTTAAGTTTACCAGGGTAGAAAACAGAAGGAAACAGTCTCCGTCTCTAGTGTTCTCCATTGCCCCAATTCCATTCCATCGTTGCTTTAGATGCCTCTGGGTCAAAAACAAAAACAGAGGCAGTGCATTTGAGAGAAGGATTGAAGATAAGAATTTTGCAAGAAAACGTGGTGAATTTGAACATTTCAGACAGAGATGTCCCGGGACAGTACTCCCAGAAGGATTTTTGGTATGTGCAAAGGCTTTTAGCTGCCACAGTATAAATAGCAGCCTATCTAGTCTCTTCTCTAGGGAGGTCCATCGAAAGCCTCCAGTCAAGGCTTCCACTAGGCCCTCTCCCTTTAGCTCCAGGGTACTGCTGACCTTCTTCAGCAACCCTCCTGTCCCTGAGGAAGTCCCAGTGGGTATGATGCCCTCTCTGCCTGCAGACCTAGCTTGGCCCTGTCCAGTTGATCTCTGCCCTGCGATATTCCAGAACACCTGCTATCCCATGAGAAGTGATAGAGGGGTGGGTGATGCTGAATTGAAGCATCTTAAGTTACCCTGAGTTGGGAAAGTGGTTGTAGATAGTCCTATTTTACCAGCTTCATCTTCTGCCATATTTGAAATAAAATAAGTACAATTTGGTTTCGGCTATCAGCAGGAAATAACGCCAGGTTGCTAGTTTCTCTACTTTAGTTGTCTCCCTAATATAAAATACTGCAAGGCAAACTGATTTAAAAAATAGTACTGTCAATGGAGAATGGTTGGAAATGTTTAGAATATGGGGCTGCAAAAGATCAATGTTTTCACAGTGACACTTGATTTCTGATTTACATGTGGGGTGCTGGAGGGCACAGATAGGAAAGAGTTTTTTATTGATCACTGTGTCCAATATGCACAGGTAAACATGGATAAGGTTATGATACTTATGTTTGTTTGTTATCTCATTGCCAAAAAGGTTGGAGACAGCAGTGTCTCAGAGAGCCTACCAAAAGTAACTTCCTCAATGTATAAATATGCCCCAGATTACTTTCTGCCTTTACCTAGCCTTTTCCTCACAGCTATTCCAGTCAGCTTTGTATTCAGAGATTCTCATCTATTTCTAAGAGACCAATAGGCCCCACATTTTTGAGGATTTATGTTTAGGAAAAAACATATTCCAGTCCCTAAACTCCTGCCATATGCACCAATCAGACTATTTCTAATATTCCGTTTTTGAGTAAGTACAAAAGTGCATATCAGCTTGACAGGCTGTAAGCCACTAGTTCGCTCATAAGCCAGTGAATATCATGGGCTAGCAGACTGCTGGGATTCGTGGTTTAATCATCTGTCATACTACTGCACTCTAAATGCCTTAAGGAAAGACCACGTCTTATTAAGTTTAGTAAACATACTTTAAATACAGCATCTGGAATGTGGTGTGTATTAATAAATGTTTCCTGATGGATGATCACATATTCTTTTTTTTTCTTTTATTTATTTATTTATTTATTTATTTATTTATTTATTTATTTATATTTGCAGTTTTTGGCCAGGGCTGGGTTTGAACACGCCACCTCCGGCATATGGGCCTGGCACCCTAGTCCTTTGAGCCACAGGTGCCGCCCCAGATGATCACATATTCTTATTCAGCTGAGGGTAAGCTAGAGCACAGAGCAAACAAGAGATCCTCCTTTGCCTCCAGGAGGGGTGGGGGTGGGCACATTTGTTTGTTTTAGTGTTAGGAGGAAAAAATGATACTTTCTGGCAGAATTGGAGTTATATTAAAAACATAACTATTTAATTCTCAGAATGACCCCATGAGATTTAGTTATTGTTATTTTTCCTTTCTATTTTACAGATGAGGAAAACAAGGCACTGAGAGGATGACATGCCTAGGGCCATATTATATGTTTATCAGTACAAATACTTAGATTTCTTTTTTCACCAAAACTGTCATTATGCCATACTGTATCTGTATGGATGATTTAGGTTTATGAGAAATGATAGGTAAATTTGTTGATGATCTATAATTGAAATGAAGTTTCAATGTGTTTGTTTTAGACAGAGTCTCCATTTTTCAATAAATTTCTCTTCTATAAAATAGCTTGGCTACAGGCAAAGTGAGAAGGATTTTACATTTAGGTATCTTAGAATCTATATTTAAGATATTTATGTGCCATGATTTATTCCATAGACGTCCACATTAATCATGTACTTAGATATAGTTATTATTAATTGTAACTTATTAATAATATAAGCTATTTCAAAATATAATCTTCCAGACACCTTCTCATCTAATTCAGCCTGGTAAAATATCAGATTATATGGACAAATGAAAATCTTGAAAACTATATACTAAAAGGTGGCATGAAAACAGACAAAGCAAAAAAGGTCTGGAGACATGAGAGTCAACCACAAATTCAAAGATGCAAAGATTATGATAAGACTTTTAAAAAGACAAATGCCAGTGTATAATCAATGACAGAGGTACCATTGTGGTTGGCGGAATGATGGGCCTACATTTGAAGTGTGGCTTTTGATTTAGGCACCTGAGTTTAGAAAACTGAGAGATTTAGTCATAAAACAGGCTAAGGAAGATAAGGACATTGTAAACTGAAACAATTGAAGGGTGGGAGACGTTTGGTTTGAAAAGCAGAAGATCTAGCCCGCCAAACAACAATGATGGCTGCAACCAAAAAAAAAAAAAAATGGCCAGGCGTTGTGGCGGGTGCCTGTGGTCCCAGCTACTTGGGAGGCGGAGGCAGGAGACTCGCTTGAGCCCAGGAGTTGGAGGTTGCTGTGAGCTGTGATGCCATGGCACTCTACCCAGGGGGATCGCTTGAGGCTCCGTCTCAAAAAAAAAAAAAAAAACTCAAAACAGTGTCCTCAAATATTTGAAAGAGTTCGTATGGTGAGACATAAATATTTTCACTCCAGACTTCTGCCTTTCTAGTGGACCTTCAACTCCCTGTTACCACTGCCTCTGACCTAAAATGCCTCCTTATTGCAATAATTTTCTAATTAGAGTCTCTGCATCTCATCTCATATTTCTCCCACATAAACCCTTCAGAACACACCAGAATTATCTTTCCGGAACACAAATCTTACTGTGACAATTCCTGGCTTTAAAAACTCCCAATGGCTCGTCAGTGCACACAGAGTAAGCACAACCCCCTCAGCCTTACAAGGTTTCTGACCAAAATGTACAGTTATATCCTGCTATTCCTCTCCTAGCACAATCTCCCTTGTCCCTTTCCTGAGTACTATGCTTTAATTTGTTAAGACTAATGAAAAGATTTTGTACTTTGACACCTGTGTTCCTTTAAGCTAGTCTTTCTGCAGTTCTCCATCTTGTATCCCACCCTCAACTGATGAAATTGCATCCTTTAGGACCAGCTAAAACATGTCATCTCTTCTTGAAGACTACCCTAGCCCCACAGGCAGGATTCAGACCCTCCTCAGCACTACCCTAGCACTTTGCACATAATTACCAGATTATTGTTAGAAGTATACATTGTTGGCAGTCTTTCTTTTCACTTGGCCAAACTTTAACTTCTCAAATAATTGTCTTTATAACCTGTGACAAGGTCTGGGTCAAGAAAAAGACTCACTGACCAGTCAATTAATGAAGATAGCACATTCAAAATCAATACATGCGGGTAGATATTAATTCAATTCAACAGCTACATCAGTGGTGATGATATTTATAGCAATAACGACCATTTCTAAACAACCACAAGGTATCAAGCAAGGTCTTAGGGACTATGCATATGCCATCTCGATCCACACAGCTCTAGGCATTGTATTGTTTACACCTGACAAATCTGAGGGTCAGAGAGGCAAAGTGGCTTGTCCGATATCACACAATTAATAAATCATGAAACTGGGATTTGAAACAAGTTGCTCTGACCCTAAATTCCATGCCCTAAATCGTGTACCAAACTGCCTCTTCAAACCCCCTAAGCATAATAACTATCCAGTTGATTCTATGGCTTCTTCAATAGATTTGTTTCTGACTGTTGAAATTGAGTATTTCTCAGAGACGCCTCAGAATGTTAGCTCTACTTTTTAGAAGACTGGACTTTACATAGATATGGCACTGAGGTAGGTGTGACTCACAAGGGGCATTTGTCAACCAGCACCTTGCATAATCTCTATCAGTACCCTCCTGTATGCTCTGAATATTTTTGTTGTTTAAATAAACTACTGCATAGGCATGCTTCAGAGACACTGTGGATTCGGTTCCATTTTACTGCAATAAAAGCTAATACTGCCATAATGTGAGTCACACAAATTTTTGGTTTACCCACGCACAAGCTCTGCTTATGCCATACGGTGGTCTGTGAAGTGTGTGATAGCATTACCCCTAAAAAATACCTATCGTAGTTTAAAAATACTTTACTGCTAAAAATGGTAATGATCATTTGAACCTTCAGTCCCTCGTAATCTTCTTCCTAGTGGAGGGTCTTGCCTGCATGTTGATGGCTATTGACTGAGCAGAGTGGTAGTTACTGAAGACTGAGATGACTCTGGAAATTTCTTGAAACAAGAGAACGGTAAAGTTTGTCACGTCAATTGAGGCTTCCTTTGATAAAAGGTCTCCCTGTAGCATGCAATATCTGATAATATTTTACCCATGGTAGAAGTCTTTCAAAGTTAGAGTCAATTCTCTGAAACCTGCTACAGACTTATTAACTAAATTTACGTTACATTCCAAATCCCTTGCTGTCATTTCAACAGTGTTCTCAGTGTCTTCACCAGGAGTAGATTGACTCTCAGGAAGTCACTGTTTTTGTTCACCCATAAGAGGTAACTCCTCATTGTGGCTGTTTGATCATGAGATGACAGCAATTCAATCACATCTGCAGGCTCCACTTGCACTTCTACTTCTTTTGCTGTTTCCACCACATCTTCAGTTACTTCCTCTACCAAACTTTTAACCCCGAGAGTCATCCATGAGGGTTGGAATTAACTTCTTCCAAACTCCTATTCACATTTATATGTTGACCTCCTCTCATGAATCACTAATGTTTTTAATGATATCTAAAATGGAGAATTGTTTCCTGAAGACTTTGGTTGACGTTGTCCAGATTTGTCAGTATAATTACTATTTATGATAGCTATAGCTTTATGAAATGTATTTCTTTTTTTTTATTGAATGGTAACTATGTACATTAATGCACTTCTGGGGTACAATGTGTGGTTTTCACATGCAATCCGAAATACTTCCATCAAACTGATCAACACAGCCTTCATGTCATTTTCTCAGTTATTGTTTTAAAACG
>CAUYQV010166024.1:0-19159 GCA_963574575.1 Galagoides demidoff | reverse complement strand
TTTTTTTTTGAGACAGAGTATCACTGTGTCTCCCTTGGTAGGGTGCTGTGGCGTCACAGCTCACGGCAACCTCAAACTCTTGGGCTTAAGAGACTCTCTTGCCTTAGCCTCCCAAATAGCTGGGACTACAGGTGCCTGCCACAATGCCTGGGTATTTTTCGTTGCAGTTGTCATTGTTGTTTAGCTGGCCTGGGCTGGGATCGAAACCTCCAGCCTTGGTGTATATGGCTGGTGCCTTAACCACTGTGCTACAGGTGCCGAGTCAGAAATCCTATTATTTCTATCACAGTTTTCTCTCCTCCCCATTCTGTGCAAAGTAGAGTTTTCCTTTTTGGATCTTAGTTTCGTGATAAGTATTTGTGGTACATGTTATGAACATGAGCCTACATTTAAAACCATCTTATATATTAGAGATTTTATATACATCAGTCTTTTGATTTTCAAATCTATTGAAACTTCTTCTGTGAACTAAGAAGAACCTGAATGATTGTGTGATTGCCATTAATGTAAAGGTGAGAAACTTACATGAAGTTCTGTAACACGGACTTTCTTCCTCACTATCATGTCCCAGTGTTCAGCACAAAGATGGGTACATAGTAGACTAGCATAAAAATTTACAAAGTAGCAAAATAAATGGAGCTCAGAGAGAGTTTAAGTGACTCGGCCTTGGACACTCAATCACTAAGTGATGGAAGCGGCGCTCAGATTTAAGATTCTTTGATTTGGAGACAAGGAAAGTGGAGTTTGCTAAATTGTCTGCTCCCTGGTGGCAGGGTCTACATGTGTCTTATTTTCTACTGTCTGCCCAGTGCCTGGCACAGTGTCCAGTGGATAGAACAGTAGATGTTCAGTTAATAGTTATTGACCCGGTGAGGTGTAAGAAAGTAAAGTATTTGCCTTAGCTCACACCTTAAGGAAGGTCTTCCTACAGGTTGATCACTCTGTGGTTGATGAACACAACATCTTCAGGTCATCAACATAGTAAAGTTGTTGAACTTGAGACTGGAGGGAGCTTAGTGACGGTCTAATCCAGCCCCTTTAATAAATGAATCTTGCTTGGCCATCAGATTTGATACCAGAGCAGAGATGAGAATTGATGACGTTGGTTACTCCCCAATCCTTCACCCCCATTTCATCATATCACCTATGAAATATTTATGAGGACTGCAGACTGGTTCCTTCTGAAGACCAAGTGATCCCTGAGATAAGCCTATAGAGAGTAAGATGGGACACAGAAGAACCTTGTCGCTCAGTCCTGGACTCCTGTCCTCTCAATCCCACTGGCATTATCAGAGAACAGCTTCACCTGAACACAGCATATCTGTACAGGCTTAATTTCTTGTTCCCAGTAGTGCTTAATCTCCAACTTTAATTTAGGATTGATACTGGGCAGCCCTTGCTGGTAATTTAGAATGTGTACTGCTTTGACCTCCAAGCTGTAATTTTGATACCTAACTGGCATTGTAGGGCTACCACCTTGAGTATGTATGAACATCCTCCCCCACTCCCAAAGCACCCCTGAGCCTCTACCAGGGGAGAAAGGATGACGTAAAATGCACTCTGTTTGATTTGCTGTGTGGAAGTTCAGTTCTCTACAAGTCCACTGCAGTCAGAAAACACTGTGAGTCCATTTTTCACAGAAACTGTGAGTCTCTTGTGTGCCAGGCAGCATGCTAGCCCTTGAAAGCAAGATGTCAACCATTGGGATTCTGCCCTCCAGGAGCTCACAGGGAGAGACTACAGGCAGCTACAGCTAGAGGTGGAAATGTGGACACAACTGCAGCCCAGCAGGATAGTTTCTGCTGTAGGAGGATACACAGGGTGCAAGGGAGCTCTGGATGGAAAGGGCGCACTGCCTGGGGGAGAAGGATAGGGAAGCCATCCTCAAACAGGTGACAGCTGAGCTGGGTTTTCAGACCTGGAGTAGGAGTACTGTTAGGAACGAGAGAGACACCTTAGGCACAGACAATAGCTAATAGAAAGACCTAGCAGCTTGACATGGCATGGTGTGTTCAGGAAAGTCCACACTGGACTGGCATCCATTGGTTTTCCAGTGTTTCTGCCTGCCCGTCTCTATCTATAAAAGCATGGTGAGCATAGATTTCCCCCAACATGGGCATGTTAACTTAAGAGTTATCCAAGCTACTATTGTACTAATGTATTATATATGTCATAAATAAACACAAAAAGAAGAAATTTAAAGATCCTTTAAAGATGAATATATCAGAAAATATTCTGATATTTTCTGGCTTTAGCCCAGTGGATGATCCTAGGCCCCTCCTTGATAGTTACTCCAGGAGGGAGGCCAGGCCTGCAGCTTCACTGCTGTGTACCCTGTGTCTAGCACAGTGCCCAGCCTTACTAGATACCCAATATATATTGGTCGAATTGAGTCGATGTTCAGTATTGCTTGAACATCAGTAAGCCTGAAGTGATGAGCTGCTGACAAATGTTTCCTAGGCTTTACTGAAGGAAGTTAAATAGGTTTCCTCAGAGCTCTAACCAGGACACCAGAGCTTGGAGTTCAAGCTCTAACTCTGGCTGTTTATCTTAGGGTAGTCAAGTCCCTCACATAATTTCTCTGCATCTTCTCAGGGTATTTGCGTCATTCAGCAGAGCCAATAGTAGTCCTGTGCATTACATGGTGCTTGTGGTGATTAATAAAAGGGATATTGTGACATACTTGGCACAGATGAAAGGCCTATCAAAATGGTAAATAGTGCTTGTATAAGCAGGCAGAGAGAATGAGGGCCATTCTTCCTCCCACCAGGGCTCTCACTGGTAATGGTAACAACATCAAAAGCATATTTTTCTGTTTGACTTTTAAATCCAGGGGTCTGTAATGTTGTAGCAACAGAACTGTCTTTTTCACATGACAACAAATAAAACACAGGGTCTGATCTGACATTGCCTTCTAGTTAATAGATGGATTTGAACATGGCTTAAGGCACTGTATGAGAACATTTTTTTTATTAAGTGCAATTAACATTTTTTTATGGATGAAATATATTTGGTCTTTGTCCCTGCTTCCTCATAGAGTTAAAACACTTAGAAGTGATGGAAGTGTCCATTATTTAAAAAAAAAAAAAAAAAAAAAAGAAGCTGGAATCAGCACAACTGAGCTTATGTTAATGAGGTGATTTAGGATATGACCTCTGGTAGCCTGAGGATGAGGATAGTCACCTCAAAGTCAGGGAGATAAGAGGATTTAGAGGGTTGGAACTTTCAGACCCACCTGCCAACCTGCGAGAGAAATGGGGGTTATGGTTGGGCTGGAGATCAAGTTCTGCAAAACTCCTGGCCTGTGACATTTGTGATTCCATTTAAGACTGGGAGGGTGGCAGGCCAAGAGCAAGACAGTGGATGCTCTGTGACAAGAGCCATGGAGAACAACAGTTTTAAAAGGAGGAGATGGATTCATGGGGAGATGGGGCATGAAGAAAGATGAGTAGGCTTTATAGAAGTTGGGAGAAAAGGCAGGAGCAGTGGGAATACAGTCCCCCTTCCCCTCTCTGCCTCTGGGGTTCCTCACTATTCACTGTAATATCCTGAATAAAAGACACAGGAAAAATAAATAAGCATTTCCCTGAAATTCGGTGATTCTTTCCTCAAATCAAGGAAAGGGGGTCATGGGAACCCTGTTTTGTAGCAGGTTGACTAGTTTTCATGAAGCTTAAAGTGCCATTAGCATCTGGAGGGGGGCAGTGTTGTGAGACTGAGCCCTCAAACGATGGGATCTAACACTATCCCCAGGTAGATGGTATCAGAATTGAATCGAATTATTGCAAACCTGCATGTGTCTGTTGAATTATTTGCTGTGCCTGGAACCTCTCCTCAACAACCCTCCCCCCACACTCACCAATAAGGTCATCAAAATAAGATGTGAGTAGAGGTGGGAAAAACTATTTGTCCCCCCACCCATCTCTCAAGATTGCCAAGAACCACTTTTAAAAGGAGACATCCCTGTGACCTGGAAAAGGAGAAGATGGGGGAGGGAAGGACAGGATTCCCAGCAGTGGGACTAGGATAGGAAAGGACACAGAAATGAGATAGATGTGATGTGTGTCCCTACTTGATGGAGCTAGAGCTGGAGAGCAGTGGTTAAGTGTGGTTGACCAGGTGGACGGGGGTCCTGCAAAGAGCTTTCATTACTATACATAGGGCCCAGGGGTCTGTGGCACAGAAAATTAAAAGGGAGCTTTGTACATCCTGGGGCAGGACAGGTGAGTTGGACAGCAGGTATGGATTGGAAGAATAGAGTCCCAGAGACTAAATGAGGAGACTCTAGACTAGAAAAGTGGTTTTGGAATGAAGGAGAATCAGAGAATGTTTTGAAGGTGTCAGCAACAAGATGTGAAGACAGATTGAGCATAGAGGATGAAAGAAATTTTAGCATAAAAAACATTTACTGAGTGGCTGTCACCACCATGCAAGTCCTGAGAATACAAAGAAAGGACTAAGACCCAGTTTGGGTCATTAAGGAGCTCTTAGTCCAAGACTTCTTGCCTGCGTGGCTGGAATATTCAAGGAATCATTCGCAGAAATTAAATGTTTGAAACTGGGCATTGTGGATTCGCACCCATAATCCTAGCACTTTGGGAGACTGAGGTGGGAAGATTGCTGGAGGCCAGGAGTTCAAGACCAGTGTGGGCAATATAGTGAAGGCCCATCTATTTAAAAAAAAAAAAAAAAAGGCAAAAAATTAGCCAGGTGTGATGGCATGTACCTGTAGTCCCAGGTACTTGGGAGGCTGAGGTAGGAGGATTTGTTTAGGATGATGACAGGGGTAAGGTGGTATCACACCGTGGCTTTAGTCTGCATTTCCCTGATGCTTAGTGGTGTTGAGCATTTTTTTTTCATGTTTTTTGGCCATTTCTCATCCTTTGAAAACTTTTCATGTCTTTTGCCAACTTTTTAATGGGGTTATTTTTTCTTTTCTTGCTGTTTTGAGTTCTTTGTACATTCTGGAGATTAGCCCTTTGTCAGATGTATACTTTGTAAATATTTTCTCACATTCAGTAGGTTTTCTATTTACTTGTCTTGATTTCCTTTGCTGTGCAGAAACTGTTTAGTTAACTAAATAGATTAACAGTTTAATCTGTTTAGTTTTAGTCTGATTTATTTGTTTTTGTTGTTCCTGTATTTGTTTTGAGGGTCTTAGTCATAAATTCTTTGCCTAGGCCAATGTCCAGAAGCGTTTTCTCTTCATTTTCTTCTAGAATTTTTCTGGTTTCAGGTCTTATACTTAAGTCTTTAATCCATCTTGAGTTCATTTTAGTATATGGTGAGAGATACAGATCCAGTTTTAGTCATCTGCGTGTGACTCTTCCGTTCTCCCAGCACCATTTATTGAAGAGGGCTTTCCTGCCCCAGTATATATATATCTGTCTTACTTTGTCAGAAATTAATTGCAGTTTTTATGGCTTTATTTTTGGGTTTTCTGTTCTGTTCCATTGTTCTGTTTGTCTGCCTTTATATAAGTACCATTCTGTTATGGCTCCGTGGTATACTTTAAAGTCAGGGAATGTGATGTCTCCAGACCTGTTCTTTTTGCTTAGAATTACTTTGGTTTTCAGGCTCTTTTATGTTCCATATGAAGTTAGGATTATTTTTTCTACATCTGTGAAAAAGGATGTTGGTATTTTGATAGGATTTATACTTTTATCTGTAAATCACTCTCTGTAGTATGGACATTTTAACAAGGTTTATTCTTACAATCCATAAGCCTGGAATGTTTTTCCATTTGTGTCATCTATGATTTTTTTTATTGTTTGGTAGTTTTCCCTGTAGGGATCTTTAACCTCCCAGATTAAGTATATTCCTAGGGGGGTTTTTGTTGTTGTTTGTTTTTTTGAGACAGAGCCTCAAGCTGTCGCCCTGGGTAGAGTGCTGTAGCATCACAGCTCACAGCAACTTCCAACTCCTGGGCTCAAGCGATTCTCCTGCCTCAGCCTCCCAAGTAGCTGGGACTATAGGAACCCGCCACAACACCTGGCTATTTTTTTGTTACAGTTGTCATTGTTTAGCTGGCCTGGGCTGGGGTCAAACCCACCAGCCTTGGTACATGTGGCCGGCACCATAACCACTATGCTACAGGCATCAAGCCAAAGTTAGGAAAATCTTAACTGAAAATCTTGGTCAACAAATCATAGCTTTTGGCTCTGTGCCTGTGGCTCAAGTGGCTAAGGCAGCAGCCGCTTGAGCCCAGGAGTTGGAGGTTGCTGTGAGCTGTGATGCCATGGCACTCTACCCAGGGGGATAGCTTGAGGCTCTGTCTCAAAAAACAAAACAAAACAAATCATAGCTTTTGCATCACAACAATGCACCAGCTCACAAGGCTCTGTCTGTGAGGGAGTTCTTTAGCCAGTAAACAAATAACTCTATTGCAACACCTTCCCTATTCACCCAGTCTGGTCCCCAATGACTTTTTTCTTTACCTAAATTTAAAGGAAATATTGAAAGGAAGACATTTTGATGACATTCAGGACATCAAGGGTAATACAATGACACCTCTGATGGCCATTCCAGAAAAAAAGAGTTCCAAAATTGCTTGGAAGGGTGGATTAAGGGGAATACTTCAAAGGTGAATGCAGTGATATTCAGAAATGGGATACTTAGCACTTTCTCTAGGATGAGTTTGAGAACTTAATTGCCAGACCTCATATATTTAGGATTTTATATCTTCTTGTTGAGTTGCTCCCATTATCATTATCATATTTGTCTTTTTTTACTGTAACATTGATGTAAAGTCTATTTTATCTAACAAATGAATAGCCATTCCTGCTTGCTTTTGGTTTCCATGTGTGAAGAATATTTGTTCCACCCATTTACCTTGAGTCTATGTGAATCTTTGCAAGTTAAATGGGTTTTTCAAGGACGGTATATATATTTAGGTTGTGTTTTATCATCCATTCAGCCAATCTGTATCTTTTAAGTGGTTCACTAAGACTTTCACATCCAATGTTAGTACAGATAAGTGAGATATGGGTCTGTTCATGTTGATTATTACCTAGTTGCCCTGTTTTCTCACTTGTGTTACTATTTTATAAGAGCTGTGAGTTTTACCTTTGGATGTTTTTACAATGGGGGTGGTATCTATTATTCTGATCCATATGGAGAGTATTTTTAAATGTATTTGTGGTGCAGATCTGTTGGTGACAAATTACCTTAGTGTTTGCGTGTTTGAGAAATACTTTATTTCCTCTTCGTTTATGAAACTTAGTCTTGCAGGATTCTTGGCTAGCATTTATTCTGTTTAAGAAGACTAAAATAAAGACCCCCCCACAACCCCCCCCCCCCCCCCCCCCCCCCGCAAATCCCTTCTGGCTTGTAAGGTTTCTGCTGAGAAGTCTGCTGTTAGTCTGATGGGTTTTCCTTTCTAAGTTACTTGATGCTTTTTGTCTCACAGTTTGCAGGATTTTTTCCTTTTCTCTATGACCAGACTTTGTGCAGTGGTGAGATCCTATTTGCCATGAGTCTTCTGAGGATTCTATGACATTCTGTATCTGTTTGTCCTTCAAATAAGTTTTTGATCTTTTTGTTTTCTTTCTTCTCCTTCAGGGACATCTATGATTTTTTTTAACTATTCTTATATTTGTTCACTTTACATAGTCCCATAAATCTTGGAGAGATTGTTCATTCACCTTTTTTCTCCATTTTGGACTGACTGCCTTAATTTGAAAGCCTTATCTTTAAGCTCTAAAATTCTTTCTCTACTTGATCTGTCGTTAAAATTTTCTATTGTATTTTTTTTTTCAAGATAGAGTCTTACTTTGTCCCCTGGGTTAGAGTGCCAGGGTGTGCTCACAACAACCTCAAACTCCTGGGTTCAAGCCATTCATCCTTTTGCCTCAGGTTCCTGACTGGCTGGGACTACTGTGCATTTGCCACAACACCCAGCTATTTTTAGACGGAGTCTCACTCTTCTCAGGCTGGTCTTGAACTCCTGAGCTCAAACAATTCACCCATCTAGGCCTCCCAGAGTGTTAGGATTATAGGTGTGAGGCACCGCACCAAGCCCTCTATTGTATTTTGAAATTTCCTAAATGACTCTTTCCTTTCCAAAAGTTCTGCTATGATTTTCTTATATTATCTATTTCTTTAGTGAATTTTTCATTCATGTCCTAAATTTTTTTCTTTGTTTTCAACTTTCTCATCAATACCATTGACCTTTCTTATGATCCATGCTCTGAATTTCATGTCTGACATTTCAATAATTTCCTTTTGATTAGAGTCCTTTGCTAGAGAACAGCCTGAGTTCTCCTCTGCTGGGAACTCTGGTGCTCTGTGAAGAGAAGGAAAGTTTTCTGTATAACATGCTTAAGTTGTACTCCTAATGTTCAGCTTCTGCATATCATCTTGTGTATTCAAGAAATGAAAAATAAATGTACTATTAATTCAAGTAATAGCTCAACAGATCTGCTACAATATAAAACTCAAATATAATCATGTGTTACAAAAACAAATGAGCATATTCTCAGGTCATGATAGTCACACCAGAAGCACATATACTGGAACTCATTGCATGTCCAATGTCATGCCTGGATTTTACCTTTTGGTATGTAATTCACTGTGGAAAGTTTCAGTGGCTGAATGTAGTTTGCCCTATCCTTCTTGGGCAATGTTAACCATTGTCAGGCTAAGATTTAAGGAAATGGGTGATGAGATCATTACATCAAATAAAATAATTGTGGCGGAAAACAGGAGGACTACTGAAGCAAGTTAGGTTATTCTTTTCTGTGGAGAAGAGTTTTAGAAATAACCAGAATAATCCAGGAAGTACTGGAAAGTGTTATGATTCTCTGAACATAGCCATGTTGTTTGATCTGTTTAATAGCTTATATCCACCAACCAATCACATTGATTAGCTTTAGACCATTCTTTTCCTGTTATCAAACTAAGGTAAATGACTATTCTTTTGTTCTACTTATATCTTTTTATTAAAATGTCTGTTTCATTATTGTTTTAGTCTTAACACCTCTGATTCCTGGCTGGTTCCACTTGTCTTAAAACAAGGACATCGAGAACTTGAGTTGCTGTTGAATCAAGGTGTTTTTCCCTGATCTTTTTGAGTAATCAATGGATTAGTTACAAATCTAATGAAGGGGGATAGATTTTTTAGGGCATTTTAAGCTTTGGGGAGAAACAAATCAGATAGTTATCTTCAACAGCAGATGTTACTTCGATGTAAATCAGAGTCACCAAGATACAGAGCCCGAGGCTAAAATAGATGCCAGGTTCTCATTTAAAAACCATGACAGACAGCCCACTAATTCTCAGAACACAAGTACCATTTACTTGTTGGTTGGTGCCTGCAGTGAGCATGTGTCACATTGGTTTTGCTTCCCAACATCACACACAATAAAACAAATGTTGGGATGGAAAGATATTGGAGACAGGTGCAGCAGTGTGATTATGTTAAATTGAGAAAAGTCTTTGAAAGGCTCTCTAGAATCTTAATGATTTCCAAAGGGTTCCCTTTTGGCTTCCCTACCTTGCCTCTGGTAGCCTAATTAATAGAGTGTGACATTTTAGCTATTGCCAAGTGCCACTCCAGTTCAAATGACAGCTGTCAGGAGAATGTGGCAGAGGGCTGATGAGATCTTTAGTTACTAGCTATCTTTAGAAGACACTGTCTTTGGCTTAATGAGTGCTGTATTTCGTAAGTAGCCACAGGTGTTTGGAACTGTGCTGGGCATTCTTGGACTCTAAATAGAGGTTGGTAAGTTTTCAGACTTTTTTTTATAGAATCATCAGCAGGGTTTGAATACCTGCCCATCTACCATGGTAAACTAGGGAGCTATAGAGAAGACAGAGTCTTTGGGGTGGTTATGAAATGAAGGAGGACCCCCCAAAACATAAATATACAAAACAACATTCAGAAACAACCATTGTGTGACCAACTGCAACTCTGCAAAAATATTCTTATTAACAAGGTCAGAGATACACTGTCAAGTATAAGTCTTGGTCAGTGACAAAATTTAAGTTCTAGGTGCAATAGGTGGCCTATATCACTTGCAAAATATTAGTGACCAATTGTAGTCACCAGAGTAAACCTCTTCTCATCTGTAAACAGGGATTAATTATCTCTCTTGCCTAACTACCTCACCTGGTTGTTGCAAAATCACATGAGAATGAAGTCTGCAGAGATAATTTATAAACCATAATTTGCTAAGCACATCAAGCATGGATTTATTATTATGTGGAACCTCACTGTGTCTTAGACATATAGAAAATCTGGTTGACCATCCGTAGCCTTTTTCACACTTTGCATCGTTCCCTCTTGGCTTTTAGCAATGATCTTGTCCCCCCCCCCCCGCCTTTTTTTATGATCCTCAAGCAGTTTGAGTGACCTGGGGAATCCAGAGAGGTGTGATTCTCGGTGTGGGAAGTTGTATCTCCCAAAGTCTATTTAAATATCAACATATGGTGCGTGTATTTAGGGACTACTGAGGGTAACAGGTAGCCTGAAAATCTGACTGTGAGTCTACTGAGCACCAGCGAGAGTCAGAGCAACTATGCCAAGAAAGGAGAACAGTGAACCAAACATGTCGATTACCAGAAGTTGCTTTTCAACATCTGACAGTTGAGTCTCAGATATGTTTCTTGAGGTTGGTATCAGACATGTCATACAGCATTTTATTCTGTAGCCTTGAGAAACTTTTTGTTTTATATGTAGTCATAAGTGAAATATAAATTTTTAGGGTTTTTTGAGTTTCATCCAGGTTTCATTTTAACTCACATACTGTTAGTCATAAAAAATAAATCACTATACCTGGAATATGTGATGTTTACACTGGGTACAAAAGAAGGCCTAAACAGCTGGATATACGTGTATTGGCTACGTTTAAGGGATAATTAACCTCAAAAATGCTTCATGTGCGGTGGTTTGGGGCCCTTCTCAATAGTTCTTTTTGGGACCTTTCTTGTCTCCCAGTGTTGTGTGATTCCGTCGTCCGTACCTTTCTGGGACCTGTCTTGTCTCCAAGTGTTGTGTGGTTCTGTCGTCCGTGTTCCCCTTTTCTGCATGTCCCCCTTTCAGCACAGCAGTGGCCTCTGCCCACCGTCTCACAGAACTTCAGGGAACACAAGCCCCTTAGTTTGGCCTTCTCATCTTTGGTACATAGCAGCTGCTGTGGCCTTCTACCGATTTCCCTCCTGGCCAGTGGTTTGCCTCCTGGCAGACCTTGTCCGCCAGCCTCAGCCACACCTGTCCAGATCTGCCTGGATCCTGACAGCAGACTGAGCTAGAGCCAAAGCTCAGACCCCTGCTGTATACACAGTCTGTGAAAAATAGCATGTCTTGGATGGTCCCTGTGGCTCAGTGAGTAGGGGGCCAGCTCCATATACTGAGGGTGGCGGGTTTGAACCTGGCCCCGGCCAAACTGCAACAACAAAAAAAAAAGCCGGGCATTGTGGCAGGCGCCTGTAGTCTCAGTTACTCAGGAGGCTGAGGCAAGAGAATGACCTAGCCCAAGAGCTGGAGGTTGCTGTGAGCTGTGACGCTACAGCACTCTACCGAGGGCAACACATTGAGAGACTCTGCCTCTCAAAAAAAAAAAAAAATGAAAGAAAGAAAAATAGCATGTCTCTTCCTGGAGGGAGAACCATTTAACATTTTTTTCTTTTTCTTTTCTTTTTTTGCAGTTTTTGGCCAGGGCTGGGTTTGAATCTGCCACCTCTGGCATATGGGGCCAGTGCCCTACTCCTTTGAGCCACAGGCGCTGCCCTCATTTAACATTTTTTATCCAGCACAACCAAACACACAGGTGGACCAAATGCTCCTTCATATTAATAGAAAGTCGATGGCAGAAACACTTTGAAGTGCTGCTGGTTATGTTCACCTGTCACCAAAGGGCCCAACCCTAGACGCTCGAGATTTGCAATTTGTCCTGTACACTGCTTTCTTTCTGTCCAGCTTTAAACAGAGATTAATAAAACCCTAACTGAGTATTCTTTTCCTTTAGCTAGCCTTGTCCTGGACACTTTTGTAATGATGGAAGAAGAATGAGATCTTTTATTTATATGTATGATTTGAAGTTTAACTGAGAAAAGAATTAATGTAAATAAGAGTAAATTCATACAAAATAACATATTGGTAAACATAAGCAGTGCAGAAAATAGATCACGGAGAAGTCAGGGAAACAAGAATATATGCAGGGTGAGAGAAGACATCCTGAAGAAGGTTGAGGTATACTAGAATTTGATGGGTAAATAGAAAAAGACAGAGAACGTAATCTGGAAAGGGACTGACATAATTATAGGGACAGAAGTAGAAATGAAGGCAACACATTCAGCTGAAACAGAAGAAAAGAAAAATAATGTTGACTAGGGCTCGGCGCCTGTGGTTCAATGAGTTAAGGCACCAGCCACGTACACCTAAGGTGGCGGGTTTGAATCCCCAGCCTGGGCCCGCCAAACAGCAATGATGGCTGCAACCAAAAAAAAAATGGCCGGGCGTTGTGGCGGCCGCCTGTGGTCCCAGCTACTTGGGAGGCGGAGGCAGGAGACTCACTTGAGCCCAGGAGTTGGAGGTTGCTATGAGCTGTGATGCCATGGCACTCTACCCAGAGGGATAGCTTAAGGCTCTGTCTCAAAAAAAATAAAAAAAATAAAAAATAATGTTGACTAGATTGAGTTGTAACAGATTATGGAGACACTGACTGGTATACACACCCACACATCCTCTACATAGAGAATACAACATTTTCAATTGGGAGAAACCACACCTGTTTCAGTTACGTGGTCCTTGAACTACTGAAACTAGGCCAGCTTGAGCAGTGGTTTAAGCTGTGCCAAATATGCAGTTGGGAATTGCGAAAAGCATTTTGGCTGAGAAATTTTGTATGAGCCCTTTAACCAATAGCAGCCTCCACTATAGCTGCAAATGTCACTGATAAAACTTCTGAGGACTCTTGAGATACGTTTAAACCCAGAGAAAGCTTGTCTGTGCCCATGTTGTAGACATGGAACACCCAAAGCCTGTGGCACTTTGGCAGCTTCAGCATCTGTCCTAGGAGCTGAAAATAGTGTAACCCTAGACGGTGTTTGTCCAGCGTGCTTAATGCAAGATTCACTTTAACATGTTCATCCTTGCTTGGAAGCCCAAAGGAAATGAAATTTGCTGTTTTGTGACCCCCTGGCCTTGTGGTTTGTGGTAGATCTTTTCGGTACAAAACGTGCTCTGTTCTATTTCGATCTTGCGAGTGAGGATTTACCCTACATCAGTGATTCTCAATCTTCCTAATGCCGCAATTCTTTAATACAGTTCCTGTGGGTCGCGACCCACAGGTTGAGAACCGCTGCCCTAGATGATGTCACCCTAAAGTCATCAAAAAGATCAGAATCTAGTTTAAAGACAGTTGCCTTAGGGAGTGCTCCAGAGAACAAAAGTGAAGCTGGAGGTTTTAAAGAATCTAGAGGGGCTGATTACAAAAGTTGTCAGGAATTCTGATCCGTTTCTAGAAATAACATTGGTGAGTGATTGGCTTATACACTGTTGAACTCTGGGGTGCCTTTTAGCCAAAGGCTTCAAAAGGTAATTATTAATATTTAGCTCAAGAGGCAGTAGGACTGGACTGCTGTTCCACTTTAAATTCCTTTCTGGGCGGGATAATTCAAAGGGCCTTGCATTCCTCAGATGAATGGCTCATCGGGGTGTCCATAAAGTTAGAGTTGGAAGATCTTAGAGATTACTTTAGTCAGCCTGCTCATTTTCCAGATCAGGACCACGAGGTTCCAATTGGTTAAGAGGCCTCCCCCAGGCCACATTACCTAGAGCAGTAAGGCACACTCTGCAGTTTAGGCATCCTGACTACCCAGAGACAACACAGTGCCTGGCTGCTGTCATTTGGCCCAAGCTTGGACAAGTGTCAAGTCAGCTTAGCATGTCCCAGCTTCACCTTCGGAAGTCTCTTCCCCACACTGGGACAAGCCCCTCCTTCTAAATCTTGAGCTTTCCTAATGTAGATTTCGTCTCCATCAAAATGGAAACAGATGTAATCAATTACGTTGGCTGATGAACTCACTTTTATGTGAGTGAACTTGTCACTTCTTCCTCAAAGGGCTGTCTTTAAAAAACCTCTTTCAGGCTAGGTGCGGTGGCTCATGCCTATAGTCCTAGCGTTCTGCGAGGCTGGGACAGGGTAGGGGTTGGATCGCTTGAGCTCCAAAGCTCGAAACCAGCCTGAGCAAGAATGAGACCCTGACTCTACTAAAAATAGAAAAATTAGCAGGGCATTGTGGTGCACACCTGTAGTCCCAGCTACTCAGGACACTGAGACCAGAGGATGGCTTGAACCCTGGAGTTTGAATTTGCTATGAGCAAGGCTGACATCACAGCAGCACTCTAGTTAGCTTGGGCAACAGAGTGAGAGTCTGTCTCAAAAAACAAAACAAAACAAAAAGCCTCTTTCAGATGGGCAGCCTTGGAAGCTTAAAAGAAAAAAAAAGAGAAACATTTTCTTATAGTTTTTAAACAGATAAGAACGGATACTGCTCTTGATCTTAGCCACAAGGTCAAGAAGTAACCTCTTTTTACTGGAAGAGAAGGCCAAGCTCGCTCTCAAAGAGAAGGAAACATGGGTAAGCAGGCCGGGAGACACGTGTAAAGGAGGGAGGGACCCTAAAAAGCCCTAAAAATCATACCCTGAAAATTGGTGCCAAGGCTACTTTGCTTGTCAGCTTTGTATGGTGTTGGTAAGGTGTAAGCCTTAGACTCAAGGAGGGCTTCCTCATTTCCTTGAGAAGGGCATTCTAGCGCCCAGGTGAGAGAAGCAGGCAGGGTTAGGGGGAGATGGCCCACCTGGACCACACCCTGCTGGGCATAGACCTGCTTTCACCTGCTGCCCTGCTTCCCTCTGCCTTCCCTCCTTCCATCATCCTTTCCTTTTTTTTTTTTGTTCCTTCACATAATGTTGTAGCTGTTTCCTGCTAATCCCTGGGTTTGCAAAGTGTGGTCCCTAATCAGCATCAGCAGCCTCACAGGGGTGCTTTGTAAAAATGGAAATTCTTGGGCCCAACCCAGACTTTTGGATTAGAAACCATAAGAGGCGGAGTTCAGCCTTCCATGGGTGCACAAGCCCTCCAGGTGATTCCTATGCGGGCGGTCTTTGAGAACCACCAATCTTACCTTATCTGACTGTAACTGCTGCCTCTGTCTGCTGATCACCGGATCACCTGGGGGAGTATATTGGAAAAGGTTTTGGTTACTATTTAAATAATATTTTTGTATTTGATTCTTCTAAATATACATACGTGTGTGTGTGTCTGTGTGTGTGTGTGTGTTTGTCTAAAATTGGCCTGGACACTGTTTTCTTCTTCTCAGGGAATAAGTTTCCAGTTTCCAACACTAAACATTTGGTTTCAGTGCACTGTCTTTCTAAAACGTAAATGCAGGGTGTTACCAGAAAAGATTCTCAAGGTTGTTGCAAATAGAATCCAGGGCAGCGCTCTCATCAGCTGGCCACTCCTGGATGAAGCATTAGATTAGAAGCCTCTCTTGCCACATTGGAACTCAACAAAAATTCTGGTTGCAGATAGGAGGCCAAGTTTTAAATCCCACCGGGGGTGGAGGGGGGTGGGAGTGGAAGGGGCAAATCACCTAACTTCTCAGTCTCCCTGTCTCTCCTTGACATCTCTCTGCTTTAACCTGCCTCTCCATCTACAGGATTCTCTTTCTGCTCCTTTACCAAAGAAGAACCGCCTTGCCTCTGTAGTAGTTGCCAACCCCCTAATTGTTCCTTGATTCAGGACTGCATTTGTTTTAAAAAGTAACTGAAATACATTTTTAGTGATTTCTTGATGGTGCGTCTTGCAAAATCTGGCAGTGGAACATCACATGATAATAACAGCAACGAGAGATGATGTTTGAGAGTTCCTGATGTGCTAAGTAAATGCTTTATTTAGAGTTGCAGATACACTGTATCATTCCTGGTTTACAGATGAGAAATTCAGGCAAATAATGGATAGAACTTGGATGTGAATCCCCGCTGTCTGGCTATATATCTGTGCTCTGAGTGAATGGTGAATAGTGAGCAAGGATGGGAGGAAGTTAATTTGCTGACAAATGCAGCTGAGCCCCGTTGTCTTACCTGGGAGCTATACTTTATTTCTCACTCCCCATCCCTACTCTCCACAACCTGAATTACAATTACCGGCTGTGCACTTGATCATGGGGACCAGGGATGAAGGAGGGTCACAATGTATGTCCCTGTTTGAGAACCACTGTTGTAATTGAAGAGTGAATCCTGTGTTTTTAGAAGGAAGGAATCAGCGCACAGCATCCTCTCATTACAGAGGGTGTGACAGGGATAGGGGACCACGATCAAAAGCAGCTGCCACAGAGCAGGGAGTATGCTACCCAAGTCCTTTCCTGAGACAGCAGCGACTAGTGATGTAGTAACAGGTACTGGTCTTGTGAGTCACCCTGTCCTCAGCAAGGTCCCTGAGCCATTCTGGGCTTGATTCTTCCCCTATAAATTAGCCATTAGAGGACTAATACTCCCAGGTGTGGTCTGTAAACAGATAATGACCTGTTGTGAAGGGGACAATCTCTGTGCATCTTGGAAGGGCATTTTGCAAGCAGGAAGAACACCATTCTTCTGACTCACAGAGGAACTGATCAGAGCTAGAGATGCTGATGCAAAGCACCTGGTGCTTTCTGAACAGGAGATCTCTTGAAAGAGACCTCACAAGAAGGAGGAATTAAGGGAACATCTCAGGTCTAATGAGATAAGGAAGCTGACTTAGGGACCTTCCCATGTTGACCCTGCACTTACTGCCTATTGCAAGGATGAGATGAGAGACAGGACCTCAGGAACTTACATGTACACATAATTAAAAAGGATTTGTTATATGTCCCATAGGTGCTGATGCTCTCTGGAAAGGTGTCACCAGGACCATTTCCTGCCCCTCAAGAGTGCCATGTTAATCATTCAACATTGGCTCAATGCAAACATGAGGACAATGTGACAATGTCTTTTGCAGACACTTCTGTGAGCTCCATCTGTATTTAAAATGGTAGTAGAATCCATATCACATATAAATGGCATATATTCCCACCTTTATCATGGCGCTTTAATATAACTAAAATATTTTCTCCTTCTAAGCCTATATGAGCATACAGTAGGCAGAAGACAGGTGCTTCTGCCATGGGACATTTGATGGCACAGAATCCTCTCTAAACATAGAAATTAGAAGGACCTGTCTTCAAGTCCTAACATTACTCCTTAGTAAACACATGACTTGAGTAAGTCATTTTAACTTTCCCGAGCTCCCTTCCTTGTGTATCAAATTAGACTGGCATTGCCTTCCTGATTCACAGGGGTTATTACTAGGCTCAGCTCTGACAGTGCATTATGGCTTCATTCAGATGTAAGATATTACTCTTATGATTTCTGCCATTGAGTAAAGAAAAAAGTCAAGTTTCTGAGGAATTTAAGGTGATTGGATTTTAACTGCATAGTGGTAAAGTAAGAGCTTTTAGTGTCCCTGTCACCTGAATGGTGTGTATTGAACCTGACGCTAATTTTTTACCCCTTATTCTGCTCCCACTCTCTCCCCTTCTGCATCTCCGACATCCACTATAGGTCAAGGCCTGGGAGCAGCCCTTGGGAGAAGGTCTATCAGGATGCTCTGCATGGGATTTCAGCCCACTGTTTATGTACAGTCTGTGCCAACAAAAACATGTTTAAAAGTTACATTAAAGCAGAATCATATCAAGGCTCCTGTGTAAGAGCACATCTGGTTATGGATTACAGAGGCATAATCACTAACCCTGGGAGACATTATCTTAGGAAAAGGCAAAGACTAGGGTTCTTTATCTTTTAGGCAGAATAATGGCTCAGGTAAGAGATGGGGAGGCCTTGTGCTCTATCCTAGTTTTTCTTGTAAACATCTTTTTGAAGAGCTGCCCACTGTCACAGAGTCAGGGTCTTTGTGAAATTATATTGGTGAGAGAAATGCGCAAACGTGGCTTTTTATGTGAGTTTCCTTATCTAAACGGCTACTGTCCTTCATTTGGATTTCAACACACTACGTGATGCATGAGACTCAGAATGAAACACAGTCTCTTCCTGGGTGTGTTTATCATCTCAATTCATCATAGTGATAAGGCACACAAGACACACAACTTGCATGGGACTTTGTACTTACTTGACATGAGCCTTGGACGGGCTCTGTCAAAACTTATGACTCTTCCTTATTCATAGAGCTGTTGCTAGGAGAACGTTTGGTGTGACCACCCTAGAAAGTGGTTGCTGTGTGTGTGTCTTGTCAGAGACGTGCTCCTTCTGGCTCTGCAGACTCAACCTGTGATCTGTTTATGAAAACTAGTACTCTTTCCTTCCTGTTTCTGTCTGTGTTTCTTCTGTTGTTTCAATCAGGCTGGGGGAATTGAAGCATCTTCTTGAAGCAAACCTACATGACATGTGTACTGTCATCCTATTCATGGAAAAGATAATATACATATAGCCACACATGTATACATACATGTAAGATTTTTACATAAGCAACTATTATCATTAGGTTCCTTTGGAAAGTAGAGGCCAAGGAAAACTTCAAACGTATTATTATAAACAGAATAGCATGGCAAACTCCTCTGCACCCATCTCTTGGCTTCAGCAATGATCAATTCAATGCCAGCTAACCCACCTTCAATGATTGTGAAGTCATCTGACCCTAAGAAGGAGATATTTATTTATTTATTTATGTATTGTTGAGAGAGAGTCTCACTGTTGCCCAGGCTAGAGTGCCATGGCATCTGCCTAGCTCACAACAACCTCAATCTCCTGGGTTCAAGCTATTCTCCTGCCTCAACCTCCCGAGTAGCTGAGACTACAGATGCCAGCCACAAGACCTGGCTAATTTTTCTACTTTTGGTAGATACAGCCTCTCAACCTTGCTCAGGGTGGTCTCAAACACTTGATCTCAAGTGATGCTCCTGACTTGGCCTTCCAGAGTGCTAGAATTGTAGGCATGAGCTACCATACCTGGTCAGATGGAGACTTTTAATTTTCATTTTTTACATATGAAAAGGTTTTTTACAGCAAAACCTCCATAAGTTGACCACTCAAGGTACTGTAATAAATCAGTCAACATATAGAGATGGTCAACATAGGAACGAGGCCTACTGTACTGATACCTACATGTGGTGCATGTC
>CAUYQV010166021.1:0-14551 GCA_963574575.1 Galagoides demidoff | reverse complement strand
AGCTTACCAGGGCATAGGATCCTGGGCTGGAAATTGTTTTGTTTAAGAAGGTTGAAGGTCAATGACCATCCTTTTCTGGCTTGAAAAGTTTTGCCTGAAAGATCTGCAGTCATCCTTGTACTTTTCCCTTCATAAGTAACAAGTTTTTATCTTTTGCACCATTGTGGAAGCTAGGTTTTATCCTATAGTTTCCGGATATTTACTTTGCTAGTGGTACATTGTGATGTTCAGTGTGGAGAATAGGTCTGAGTATTTCTTGTAGAGCTGGTCTTGTTGTGAGAAACTTCCTCAATGTTTGCATATCAGTAAAAGATATCCTTTCTATATTCTTCATATCTTCTGTCCATTTTATGGTTCTGTTTTTACTAGAACCAAAGATTGTTTTGATGTCTTATTGACTCGTAAAGTCTCCTTCTGCTTCACTGTGCCCCTTCCATAGATTTTGAAGCTTAGTTAAGTAGGATATAGCATTCTGAGTTTAAAATTGTTTTGTTTAAGAATATTAAAATTAGATGACCATTCCTTTTTGGCTTGGAAAGTTTCAGCTGAAAAGTCTGCTGTTACCCTGATGGATCTACTTCTGTAGTTCAATTGATGCTTACTCCCGGCTACTTGCTGAATTTTCGCTTTTGTCTTGAGTTTGGATAGGTTCATCACAATGTGTGTTGGAGATGCTGTATTATTGTTGAAATGGCCTGAGGCTCACTATAGCTTTAAAAGGAGTACTTCAGGATTTTTAGTGAAACTTGGGACATTTTCATTTATGATATCCTCCTGTAGGGTTTCCATTCCTTTGAGATGTTCTTATTTCCCTTCAGGGATACCTATGTTTCAATGCTTTGTGAAGTCCCATAATTCTCTGAGCAAAAGTTCTGCTTTCTCTCTCTTCTTTTCTGCCTCTTTAATTGCTTGTATTAGCTCAAGAGTTTTATCCTCTAGGTCTGAGATTCTTTCTTTTCTATACTAGAATCTGTTATGGATACTTTCTATTGCACCTTTAAGTTCCCTGATTGATTCCCAGAAGTCCTTAAGCTTCCCCATATCCTTTCTATATTCTTCCTATCTTTTGTCCATTTTATGCTTCTGTTTTTACCACTTTCTTGTTACTTTATTGTTTTTGCTATCCATATTTTAAATTCCCTTGCTGTCATTTCCATTAATTCTTTATAGGTGGGATTCTCTGTCGTAGCTACCTCATGATCCCTTGGGTTAGTTGCTCTGTTATGTTTTTCATGTTGCCAGAATTTTTCATTTGGTTTCTCCTCATGTGTGTTTTCTTCCTGTTCACTTCTTTCCCCTACTTTTCCCTTCTATCTCCTCTTTAAATTACCTTGTCTCAGAGTTCATGTGTTAAAATGGCCTCTGTGGTAAGGCCAAAAGAAAGAAAAGAATGAAGAGTGAGAAGAGAGAAAGTAAAGGATAAAAAGAAAAAAAGGGGGAGGAAGGAAACAAATGAAGAAAGGGAGTGGAAAAGGACAGTAAGAGAGAAATAGAGAGTGAAAATGGTAGTGTTTGGCACGGCACTGGCTTGGGCAGGTTACTCAAAGTCTAGGAGCTTATTAGCAACCTAGGCAAAACTAAGACCTCACCTTCGGTAAATATTGAAAGAAATAAGTAGTATGTAGCAGTGGGGACCTACCAATATCTCCCTTTCAAAGGCCAAAGGTAGAAGGATACCCTAGACAATGAGCTTATGACCTCCTTGAGTCAGTCCAAACTGTTTGATTCATTAACATTCAGTCCCAGCAGGATTAGGGACCTAAAGTTCTTGCCTAAAATTTCTTAGGAGGAACATCAAACAGTGCCCCCTGCCAACAAAGTACCCTTCCCAGGTTAAGGGGGTCATTCCAAGGATAATTATGTAGGCTGAGCAGATGCATCAGAGCCAGCCATGTACTAGAGCCCTATGGATTGTTCTTCCCATGTGCATGACCTTCCCACAAGGGCAGCACCCTGATAATAGCCAAGCTGATGGGAGATCCTTCCTGCCTGGTGTTCAATCCTGGCCGCCAGACCCTACTTTTTGAGTTTACTCACTGTTCCAGCAAGCAGTTCAGTCTAAAACCAAAAAAACTGCACGACAGCCCTTTTCTATCCCTAGACCTCTACAGGAGACCTGGCCAGCTGGCCTCTGCCTATATCCATGCATTTGCCTTTTGTGCTGGTCTTCTTCAGCTCTATACCTCCTCGTTGACTCCTCCTTCATTGTGCCCCTAGAGTGATATTTCTTGGTCCAATCTTCTAGTCATAGGGGCTGGATTCCTCTTTTACCTGTCTTACTGAAAGAAGTTGGTAAGGAAATGTCTCTAGTCCTCCATCTTGTTCCAGCTCTCTAGACTTAAGCTTCTTAATCTATATCTTAAGTCTGTGTGCAACTTAGTTCACAAAGAGAAATATATGTGAATACATAGTGAAATCCATTCTACTCTCTAATAAGAAGGTAGATGTAACTATTTTTTTCAAGTATTTTGTTATTTTTAATCATAAATTAGAGATAATTCAGGGGTTGGAATAAAATATGTTTCATTTTGAATTGTAAGTCCTAAGACTCAGTTACTTGCACAAAACTACCAAATAAATTCATATGCAAATTTCTAACATAGGATTTCAGACACAGTGATGAAAAATAAATCCATTTCATAAGAGTTATTAAACCACAAGAATTTCCATCAGAGAACACAAATATAAAAAACAATGTAGGATTACAAATATATTCATAAATAACCTCATAAAATAAGTGTTTATGTTCATGTCTTTGAAAATATTTATTCTCACATAACTATTTCCTTATAATGTCCACTCTATTTATAACATGGAAGTGAATTGGTAATATAATTTTTACAACATTATCACATTTGATGTTTTACAAAGCCCTCAGTAACAAAAGATACATAATTTTGAGAGATTTCTCACATGTGCAAAGATAGTAAATGTATTAGTTTGCTAGGGTTATCATAACAAAATAGCAAACTGGGTAAATAAAAGAATAGTAATTTATTTTCTCATAGTTATGGAGAAAATCAATGTGTTGATAGGTTTAGTTTCTTCTGAGGCCTCTCTCCTTGGCTTACAGATGTCTTCTCATTATGTCATCGTGTGCTTCTCTCTGTGCATGTGTATTCCTGATGTTTTTTTTGTGTGTCTAAATTTCCTTTTCTTATAAGAATCCCAGTTAGATTGGATTAAGGGACATCCTACTGATCTTATTTTAACTTGATCATTTCTTTAAAGACTCTATCTCTAAATGTAGTTACATTCTGAGCTGCTTGAGGGCAGGGCTTCAACATTTGAATTTTAGGGGAACACAGCTCAGCCTATAAAACTAAGCGACAGATATAGAACATGAATTTAAGGCCTGTTTTGTGTGTGTGCTTATGTGTTGGAATAAGTCTATCTCAGTTTCTCTATGAAAGCCAACATCTCACTTTCTTCTTATAGAATAAGTGAACATCAATGAAAACAAGGTAGTAAGCCAGAATATCCCAGCTTTGAGAATGTTTCATTGGCAAATGTAAGGTAAAATAGTAAGGGATTCTTGGAGGCAGCAATGGTGATATCGTTTTAGAATCTCCTAAAATTTCCCTATAAATATAGGTCAAGCAATAATAATAGCAATACCAAACCTAAGACACAACATCTAGGTAAATGATGATAAAATTAAGTGATAAACTACTCATATGAATACCAACATAGGAATAGGCAGGTACAAACTACTAATAATGACATGACTCACATAATAGCAGCATCTGTTTAAGAAGAGAGGTAGGAGGAGGCAGACAACCAAAAGTGTGATGGTTATCAGAAACTGCAGGCAGAATGGGGACCGAAGACCCCATTCTTGGCAAAGGTAAACATTCCCAGAAAAAAGGGAAAAATTCAAAAGTAAGCTGAGTGAGTTGGAACAAAGGAAAGTCAGCTATTTTGCCTTTAAACCAGCTGTTGCTAAATTTCTTATCTGAATAAGTTTCCTCCTTTTCCTTGAGCTCTGGCCTATTGGGGATCCAGCTTACTAATACTACTTTGTTGGGTCTGTAAAGACTCTGAGGAATAATGGCCACAAGAGATGCTGTGACAAGGCCTAAAAAGGTACATTAACTAGGCCATTTCCCATCAAGTAAACAGACAAAGCAAATACTCATCATGGAGATTTGTATTTGGCTGGGGCAGAGATCAAGGGAACAGCTTGAGCCCTAAAATATGGGTAGGAGGGCTTACATCCGTTATTGCAGAGGAAGACCCTCTGTGGTGGTAATGAGAGGAAAATTCCTCTCTCCCACCAATTCTTCAGAGAAGATTGACATCAGGGGCATTTTACTCCACAGTGAACTAGCAGAGATTAACACTTCCCTAAGAATCTGTGTGTGAGACCTCAGACAGGAGGCTGCCCCCACACAGGGCTCAGGTTCTGGATTTCTCAAACCTACTCAGACCTTTAAAGTTAATGGTTATAGAAACAATACGAGATGATATGCTCGCTCAGACAAACTGCTGGCACCTTTGCTCTTTTCCTTACCTTACCCTTGGGCTAATGAGCAAATAGCCTTCAATAAAAGCTGTGTAGAACTGACACTTGGGGCTACCGCCAGAACCCCACAAGTGGAAATTGTGGGGAAATTGTGAAAATCCTATTTTGTGTGTCTAGTCTTTTTCTTTCTTGTTGTTTCTAACTTTATATTTCTTCAGTCAGTCCCTGCCAGACCCACAGGTCTAAATGAACCCTTCCCTCAGGGTAGGACCCTGGCAAGAAATGAGAACCTCACAACTCCAGCATGTTTTCACTGGGGAGTGCAGCAAGTTGAACTGAGAATGGTAGCCAAAACTGCAAAGGGGACTGCACAAAATTTGAAGGTATTATAGTAGTATAGGCCCTCTCAACACTTAAAATTAAGCAGTAAGTACCCTTTTAAGAAAAAAACTCACACTGATGAGAAATGGTTATGAGAAAAATCCAAATTGAAGTTAGCTGATCAAAAAGAACAGAGGAAAAAAATACAATTAAACACGGGGATATAACACCAAAGGCACAAACTATGAAAGAAACAATTGGTAAATTAAAGTTCATTGAAATTACAAATGTCTTCCTTACAAAAGACCCAGTCAAGAGAATAATAAGAAGAGAAGCCAGACTGGGAGAAAATTAGACTGGTATTCAAAATATACAAAAACCTCTTAAAACTCTATTTAAAAAAGAACAAACAAATTAAAAAATGGACAAAAGATCTGAACAAATGCCTTAGTAACAAAGATAATACAGATAGCAAATGCACATATGAAAAAGTTTAACAGCAGAGTCTCTCTTTAAAAAAATGCACACAAGAACAACAATGAGATACCATAATATACATATATCCAGAACACTGACAACACCAAATGCTACCAATGATGTGAAGCAACAGGAACTCCCATTCATTCATTGCTGGTGTGAATGCAAAATAGTGCAGCTACTTCAAAAGATAGTTTGGCAGTATCTTATAAAACCACACACACTCATACTATATAATCTAGCAACTGCACTTCATCATGTTTACCCAAAGGAACTCAAAAGTTATGTGCATATAGAATCTACAAACAAGGATATGTATAGAAGCTTTACTCATAATTGCAAAAAAACTGGAAGCAAACAAGATGTTCTCCAGTAGGTGAATGGATAAAAATTTTTGCTACATACAGACAAGAGACTACTCAGTAATACAAAGAAATGAGTTAGCAAGTTTAGGAAAAGACATGGAAGAAATGTAAATGTATACCGCTAAGTGAAGGAAGACAATAAGAAAAGGCTACATACTGTATGGTCCCAACTATTTAGAATTCTAAAAAAGGTAAAACTATGGAGATGGTAAAAAGATCAATGGCTGTCCAGGGATCAGGGTGAGGTAGAGGGTTAAATAGGTAGAATGACAAAGGACTTTCAGGCCACTGTGAATAAATGGCATTATACATTTATTAAAGCACATAAAATATAAAACACAAAGAATGAACTCTGATATAAATTATGAACTTTGTTGATAATGAATAGTGAACATTGGTTCATAGATTATAACAAGTGTACCATACTGTTGTGAAATGTAGATGGCAGCTTGGGTGGGAGAGGCCATGTGTTAGGGAAAGGGGATATGTGGAAACTCTGTACTTTCTGCTCAATTTTTCTGCGAACCTAAAACCACTCTAAAAGATAAAGTCTATTAATGGAAGTAAAGAAATTAAAATTTAAAATTGGAAAAATCTAAAAAATAAAAGCAGGGAGGGAAAAACCTAGGAAACTTCAGAAAACAAATCCATACTTTTGATATTTCAATGGAATAAGGGAATCTGGGGCTATGAATTTAGGGAGGAAAATATAAAACAAATTTATTCTATACCTTCAAGATCATTTCTCTGTTTTCCTCCCTTTAAATATGCCTAAAACCCTCAATATTATATATAAAATAAACATAAAGAAGCTGTGAAAGCTGAAGAGAAGAAGACATGCCAGTCATGGACTTTGAGACCTGAAGAATGACCTGACACTGAGTTTCCTATGTTTTCTTTTTGCCTCATAACTTTCCTCTTTCTGAAGAAGTTAGCAATTCAGAAACACCAATAGGTACAATAAAACAAAAACCAAAAGCTCTAGTGAAATCTGCTCTTTTTAGCCAAAGGACAAAGATAGGGGCGGCCTAGAAATATAGACAACTTTTAGACAATAACTGCTCTATCCCAGACAAACACCATGGAACAAATGGCAGCCCCCATGTTTAACCCTACCAGCAAAGGCAGGTGGTGACCTAGGACTTCAACTACTCAGCAGTAATGAAGTATTCCCTTCCCCTAAACCCTCACTCATCCCACCCAGGCAGTGGCAGAAGAGACCTAATGGGAAGCTGGGCCTTTAAATCACATTCCAATGTGTTAATAAGATCCTCCCCTGAGGTGTGAGAGGTCATCTGGGAGCAGTAACAAGGTAAGCCTATGCTTTCCAGCCAGGGTTCTAAGCAGAGATCCTGAACTCTTATTCCTGACCAGCAGTAATGAGGAACTCTTCCCTCCTCTGGAAATAGAGGCTGAATGAGGAATCTAGACTTCTACTCCCATCTACCAGTAAAAAAGAGCTGCACCCCCCATTACCTTCTCTGGTGTAGTTGCAAAAGCTGCTAAACAGTTAAAAAAGATCCAAAATGAAAAGAACATTTTTAGATCTTAAAATGCAATAAACAAGTAAAAGAAAAAAAAGCTCAATAGATTGTTTTAATAACAGAATGAATATGACAAAAAAAAAAAAATCTGTGAACTTAAAGACAGAATAACCCTGAAAGCCCTGAAAGAATAACAGAGAAAATACAGACTGATTTCATCTTGCTTTATCAAAAACCAGGAACTCATTTCATATGAAAGTACTCAGTAAGAAAGAGTAATAGCAGAATTCTAAAATTATAATGGTAAAAATGAATCACATTCCTACAAAAAAGTAAAGGCCTATTAGAGAGGCATGGCCTTAATAGAGTTCAAAATTATATCTGAAATTTCAAGTTGAGATAGAAGAAATTAAGAAAATAATGTAGGTAATAAGAAATACAAATTAGAATAGCAAAGGTAAAACCTAGGTGATTAGAGAAAAATATATGAAAAGGGAAGGGACATAATTAAAAAATCTTTTTTTAAAATTTCAATTAAAAAGTCTAAATGGAAAGAACACAGAAAAATAAAAAATGGAAAAAAACTTAAATTCAAAAAGAACTGAAAATATGAAAATAATTCAAGAAAAAGTAATATCGAAGACAAAGAAAAGCTACCATAAGTAATACAGGAGTTCTAATAGGAAAATCACAGCAATGTAACAGAAAAAATTTAATAGCCTATAACTTAAGAAAACTTAACTGAAAAGAAAACTTGAAGTTATACACTAAAAGTGCATACTTCATACTTAGGAAAATCAACCTAGAATGGAAATCACTGAGATATTATAATAAGTTTATATAAATCTAAAGAAGGCAATAATTACAGACTTTTCAAATATACATGAAACATTCATATGATGTGTCACGGTGGGCTAAAAACAAGACTCGGGGAAACTGACTGTAAGAGATTTAAATTAGAACTCAATAAAATACATTAAAATCCTGAAATGTGTAGTTATTTAAAAACATACTTCTAGGGCGGTGCCTGTGCCTCAAAGGAGTAAGGTGCCAGCCCCATATGCCGAAGGTGGTGGGTTGAAATCCAGCCCCGGTCAAAAACTAAAAAAACCCACACTTCTAAATAGCCCATTTCAAAGAAGTCACAAGGAAAATCAGTAAATATTTCAAAATGAATGATAAAACACAATATATTAAAATTTGCAGAATGTACCTAAAATAGGACTTAGAAATGTACAGCTTTAATTGCTTATTGTGAGAGGGACAAAGGATTATTAATTAGTTCACCTAACTATCCAATTTAAGAAACTAGAAAAAGAATAAATTAAACTCAAAGAAACATGATAAAAAATGATGAGATCAGAAATCAATAAATAAGTAGACAAACAGAGAAAAAAAGTTGATTATTTGAAAGGATTTTTAAAATTCATAAACCTAGCAAGACTACACTTCAGTAGTTTATTATAAAATAATAAAACCCTTACCTTGGCCAATTCTGTAATTTTACCAAAACCAGGCTTCCAAGAGGGAGCTGTGAATAAACTATCTTAAATCCACTTTTATGAAGCTGAGACACTTCTGGAAAGTCTTCTTCAGAAATAGAGCACTTATTATACCTTAGATCAGTGTTCATGAAGCAGTACCATGATTCACTGTGATCAACTTTGGCTGCATCCTCACTTGACAGCAATCTCCACTTCAAACAACTTTCATTTTCACATTGAACCCACACTTTGTTTACATACATGTCGTTTTCCACTGAAGAATCCATTCCACTGCTACAATACTCAATTATCTTACCAGCCAATTTTTTTCCATTAATGCATTTAATCTGGAAAATATGAAAGAGAAAAGAAAAAGGTTAAGAATATAAGGACAGAACACTTAGATCAAAATCAGAGAAATTCTTTTTTTGGGGGGGCGGGGTGGGAGGGACAGTCTTACTTCTGTTGCCCAGTCTAGAGCGCTATGGTGTCAGCCTAGTTCACAGCAACCTCAAACTCCTGGGTTTAAGAGATCCTCCTGCATCAGTCTCCCTAGTAGCTGGGACTACAGGTGCCTGCCACAATGCTCAGCTAATTTTTTTTAATTAATTAAATTAATTTTTAATTAATTTAATAGAGACAGGGTCTTGCTTTTGCTCAGGCTGCTTCTGGAAATGCTGAGCTCAAGGGATCATCTCACCTCCAAGAGTGCTAGGATTGCAGGAATGAGCTACCAAGCTAAGCCAGAAATTCTTCTTTGATATCTTATTTGCCTACCCCCTTTCTATATTGCAAAGATTATATATATTGAACATGTTATGTTTCCACCTACCCATAAATGAAGGAAAAAAGCAGAAATGTCAATGTTTCTCAGAATAAAATGCTCCAAAATTAAAAATAATAAAAGTACAATGGAGTAGAAGAAGAGTAAACTATAATTCCTTTAACCTATTACATAGTACACATCTGGTAGATATTCAATACTTTTTTTGCCATAATAATAGCTAATCCTTACTAAATACTGACTATGCACCAGGTATTATTTTAAGTGCTTTATGCATATGGTTCATACATATAGTCTTCCTGACAACCTTATTATGCCCATTTTTACGGAGAAAACTGAAGCTAAGAAAAGTTATTTGTTTAAAATCTCACAGCAAGTACATGGCAGAGTTAAAATGTAAATGTAGCAGTTTGGTTCTAAATTCTGTCATCTTAGTAGGTTATACTGCCTCTTCGATGTATGTATATACAACATAACTTGATGATCCTTTCTTTTTTCAATTCTCAGAAAACTCAGATACAACAAAATATTTTACCATATGAACATTTAATTTTTTTTTAAAAATTAAAGGAATCTTTTGTTTAGATAGTTTTGCCTTTTATTCACTATTAATTTAAATTTTTCTCAGAGCTATTTTATGAAAATTGGAAACATATGAAATGTTAGGGCTCGGCACCTGTAGCTTAGAGGCTAGGGTGCCAGCCACATACACCGGAGCTGGTGGGATCAAATCCAGCCTGGTCCTGCCAAACAACAATGACAACTACAACCAAAAAATAGCCAGGTGCTGTGGCGGGTACCTATATCCCAGCTACTTGGGAGGCTGAGACAAGAGAATCACTTAAACTCAAGAGGTGGAGGTTGCTGTGAGCTGTGATGCTATGGCACTCTACCTAGGGTGGCAAATTGAGACCTTGTCTCAAAAAAAAAAAAAAGAAAAAAGAAAAGTAAAGAAAAGAAAAGTTAGAATTATATAAATAAGCTCCTAATTCTAGCTTCAATACAATGATTTATATTGTAATAAATTAATATAACTAAAATAAAAATAATTACTGGCAACTTATTTTGCAATACAAAGCCTATTTGTTAAGGACTTTGATATACCATGTTAATGAATTAAATAAAACACTCTCCAAGTGTAAGCACCATTTTAAAAACCCCTTAATTGTGAGTTAATCACATATTTAGAAACACAGATATATGTCATAGGACTTATCAGAGCCCCTGCAAATTGTTTTATTAATAGAAATTTGCCAATATATTTCAATAGACATAGTTCAAAATTTTTGACCTATTAATCCCACTCATGTGAATGTATCCAAAGAGATCAATTTATTCACACAGTGAAAAAATTCTAAAAACAGAATCAAATGTAGCAAAAAGATAAATATAAAATTTTATTTAATTTGGTGAATTCTTTAATTGGCAAGGAAATTTACACCTTCTGCGTGTGGCAGTAATTTTGAAACCAACAAACTGTTGGATGAGAGGTAGTAGGAGAATAAGAATCTGATTTGGAAAGAATAGTCATTTTATAATCTGTATTCTAAATTCTATTGTCCTGGATAAAATGTCAAATTTAAAATACCAAGAGATTTAAGTTAGACTTAATTGAAAATGAGTATCACTATTAAGTGATAATGACATTTTCTTAGTGTTAATTTACCTTTTCAGTATTATCCACCATGAGCTCCAACTTCCCAAGAAAATATGAAAACTTTATCTACCACTTAAAAGTAATCTTTTAATTACTTTAGCATTTTATAATATACTATCATAATGGATTTTCATAAGCTTTCCATTGATACAGTGCTACAAACTTAGAATGCGTTCTCCTTTATAGAAGTCCATTGGTTTCAGGATTGAGAAAATTCCAGACAATTGAGTGACAGTAATCAATTTCCATTTTCTTTTATATGTCTCACAGTTTATTTATGTTACTTATATTGTATATTTTCTGTCAAAGTATTGCTATTTCTTTGTAGAAATTTTTTAAAGTGACTATTTTGTGAGGAATAGTTTAATCTAGATAATATAATCTATAAAGCTGTTTAGTCAAATGTAACCCTAATAGATAGCAATAGGGATTTATCCGGTATAATAAAATTAACATTAGAAGAGAGATACAAGCTGCAATAAATAATGGTGGTAAAGAAACTGAAATATATCACATATATTGAAAAATCTAAGTGAACATTGACTGTAAAAAGCAGTGGTAATATTGACTAATTTTGAATTATAAATGCAAACTAGTACTATCATGCCAGAAAGAAATGATACAAAGGACAAAAAGGTCACCATTCTGTTATTTTGGAGAAAGGGAGATACATTGATTAATTTAGACCTTGTTAAATCAGATATTAAGGGTAGTATCAGGGTTAAGTATTAAAATAATAGAACTATCACATAAACTTCCAACTCTGTTATTACAGAGTTGAAAAATTAGAAAACAGAATCAATTCTTTTTGAATCAAAATATTACATAGTTCTGTTGTTCAACATAATAAAGATGCTTAATATGGAATATAGTTGATATAAATTCTTGTAAAGCATCAATTTTTATTACTATATATATATATATTTTGTGACTGATATATATAAAATGGTAAAATTACAAGACACCTGAGGAGTTCTTAACAATTTCAGAATTTAATGAGACACTGTGAATACATACAGAATGGGAATGAAGATGAATTGGCTACTTAACAATAGAAATCGTTTTTTATTATTTGTATGTAAATGAAAAAAATAATGATTGTTCTTTCAAACAAAGTTGTTATTATTCTTTTGCTCTCCAACATTGTTGTTAAAGGAAGTGTATCCAATTTTAGCTACAAACTATCACAGATTATGTAACTCTTCTGGGTTCCAGAAAACCAACATTGTCTGTATCACTGTCTTCAGAGTTGGGGTACTTTGGCATTATAATTTCAATTTTCATCAGTTTCACTTTTTAGATAATATCTTTTGTAAACATTGATTATAGACTGCAATACTGAATATATGTGTTTTCAGCCAAACCTTCATTTTAAAAAAGAAATAAATGTTTACATAGTACCCTATTAAAAGTATTAACAAGATTAAAAGAATATTTGTGCCCTGCTTATCTCCAAAGAAAACTTGAAATGGTAAGATAATTTTAACATCATAGATTAAAATTTCATAAAATTATAGAGAGTATAAAAAGATCAGGACTTGCAGTTAAGAGTATAAATTCTAATCTCAATTATGTAAATTTCTAATTGCATAGTCTCCAGAGAGCTTCAGTGTTCTTATTTGCAACGCAAGGAGAATAAGTCTGGGTGATCTCTAAAACTTGTTCTACTCTGTTTCATGATTTATCCATTCTGGCTTTTCCTATCTTTCTCAATAATGCTCTACTTCCCTTGCTATATCACTAGCCCCTCAGCTGTTTTCTTTCTTTTTTTCTTTTTGGATACTCAATTCATATCTTTGTTATTCCTTGAGTACCTCCATGTCACATACCTTCATACTTATACTGTTTCTTACATTTCATATCTTCATGATTATATTGTTCCCTAGCAATAAATGACTTTCTATAACAGATCTGCTTATTAAAATTCTACATCTCCTTCAAGGACTGGTTAAACTATCTACTCCTTGAAATGTGTCCTGATTAAATCATTCCACAGTGATTTCTTTTTTTTTTTTCCTTTCCCCTCTTTTCCCAGTTTTACTGAGGTATAGTTGACAAATAAAAATTGTATCTATCAAGTTATATAGCCTAATGTTTTAAATATACATACATTTTAAATAATCACCACAATCAAGTTAATTAATATATCCATCACCTCTCAAATTTAACTTGTTTCTTTCTGGTGAAAGTAATTAAAATCTACTATCTTATCAAATTCCAAGCATATATTATTATTAAATACAGTCAACAAGCTGTACATTAGGTCTCCAGAACTTACATGATTTATAACTGCCAAGTTTGCACCCTTTTATCAGCATCTCCCCATTTCTCTATTCTCCAACCTTTGGTAATCATCCTTCCACTTTCTAGTTCTATGAGTTGGACTGTATTAGATGCCACATAGAATTAGACTGCAGTATTTGTCTTTTTGTGCCTAGCTTATTTCACATATCATTGGGTACTTTAAACTTATCTATGTCATAAATGACAGAATTTCCTTCTTTTTATGGCTGAACAATACTCCATTGCATATATTCACCACATTTTTTTTATCCATTCACTGTTGATGGATATTTAGATTGTTTCCACAACTTGGCTATTGTGAATACTGCTGCAACGAACATGAGATTAAATACCTCTTCCGGATCATTTTCTATTCTGTTGGAAAAATACTCTGAAGTAGGATTGCTGGATCACATGATAGTTCTATTTTAATTTTTTGAGGAACTTCCATACAATTTTTCATAGCAGCTATACCATTTTACATTCTCACAGGGAACAAGGATCCCAATTGTGCTGTATATTCTCATCAACACTATTTTCTGATTTTTTTTTAAATAATGGCCATCCTAACAAGTGTTGAGATATATATCTCAACTTATGATTTTGATTTGCATTTTCCTGATTAGTGATGGTGAGCATCTTTTCATCTAATTAGTGATGGCGAGCATCTTTTCATATAACTTTGGATATTAGTATGTCTTCATCACAGATATATCTTCTCAAGTCATTTCTAAAATCAGTTTATTTGATTTTTTGCTATCAAGTTGTATGTAGTCCTTATACATGCATATATTTTGGATATTAACTCCTTATCAGGTATATGGTTTGCAAATACTTTCTTTTATTCCATAAATTGCCTTTTACACTGTTGTTTCCTTTGTGACACAAATTAATTTTTAGTTTGATACAGTCCCATTTATTTATTTCTGTCATCTATGCTTTTGGTGACATATTAAGAAATCACTGACAACCAATGGTTCCTATACACTTTTTTCTAAGAGTTTTATAGTTTGGAGTCTTATATTTAAATCTTTAATCTATTTTAGGTTAACTTTTGTGTATAGTGTAAAATAATGGTCCAGTTTCGTTCTTTTCCATGTAAGTATCCATTTTATCCAAGGCTATTTGTTGAAGCAGCTATTCTTTCCCTATTGCTTCATGGTGCCTCTGCCAACAATTTGTTGGCTGTAAATGCATGGGTTTATTTCTGGGCTATCTGGTCCATTGGTCT
>CAUYQV010166018.1:0-67958 GCA_963574575.1 Galagoides demidoff | reverse complement strand
GCTTGCTTTACTTACTGTTTCTTGGCTGTGCAGAAGTTTTTTAGCTTGATCAGATCCCAGTAATGTATTTTTGGTTTTGCTTCAATTGCCTGGGGGTCCTCCTCATAAAGTATTCTCCCAGGCCAATTTCTTCAAGTGTTTCTCCTGCAGTATCTCCAAGAATCTTTATAGTTTCATGTCTTAAGTTTAAATCTTTACTCTAGCAAGAGTCAATTCTTGTTAATAGTGAAAGATGTGTGTCCAGTTTCAATCTTCTACAAGTTGCCAGCCAGTTCTCCCAGCACCATTTATTAAATAGGAAATCATTCCCCCAATTTATATTTTTGATAGGCTTATCAAAGATCAAATGATGATAAGTTTCTAGGTTCATCTCTTGGTTCTCAATTCTGTTCTGTACATTCACCTCTTTATTTTTGTGCCACTACCTGCTGTTTTGATCACTATAGGTTTATAGTATAGACTGAAGTCTGGTAGCATGATTACTCTTGATTTGTTTTTATTTCTCAGTAATGTCTTGGCCATTCAAGGTTTTTTCTGGTTCCATATAAAATGAAGCACTATTTTTTCAGATCTTTAAAGTATGACAGTGGTGATTTGATAAGGATTGCATTAAATTTGTATATTGTTTTGGGTAATATGGACATTTTAACAATGTTGATTCTTCCCAGCTGTGAACATGGTATGTTTTTCCATCTGTTAACATCTTCAGCTGTTTCTTTTCTCAGAGTTTCATAATTCTCTTCATAGAGATCTTTCACTTTCTTTGTTAGGTAAATTCCCAAATATTTAATCTTCTTTGGCACTACTGTGAAAGGAATAGAGTCCTTGACTGTTTTTTCAGCTTGACTGTTATTGGTATACATGATTTATGAGTATTGATTTTGTATCCTGAATGCTATTGTATTCCTTGATCACTTCTAAGAGTTTTGTAGTAGAATCCCTGGGGCTTTCCAGGTATAAAATCATATCATCTGTGAAGAGTGAAAGTTTGATCCTCTGACCCTATTTGGATACCCTTGATTGCCTTCTCTTGCCTGATTGCAGTGGCTAAGACTTCCATTACAATGTTAAAAAGCAGTGGAGACAGTGGGCAAACTTGCCTGGTTCTGATATGAGTGGAAATGTTTTAATTTTACTCCATTCAATATAATATTGGCTGTAGGTTTGCTGTAGATGGCCTCTATCAGTTTAAGAAAAGTACCTTCTATACCTATTTATTTAAGTGCTCTGATCATGAAAGGATGCTGGATATTGTTAAAAGCTGTTTTCTACCTTCTTTTTTGTACTAAATTTTGTACTACTCTTTCCTTTATTCACTACTCTCTATCCATTCAGAGTTCCTACATTTTGTGTCCATTGTGTAATTTGTACCTTTTAAACACATTTTTCATTGTATTTAAATTGTATTAATTAATATAATGTTATTCATAATGTTCTCTTACTCTTTATATGTTTTTAGGGTCTGCAGTGATGTCTCCACTTTAATTCCTGATATAGGTAATTTGTGTTTTCTCTCTCTTTTGACCAGTTTAATTAGAGGTTTATTAATTTCCTTTTTTTAATTTTCAAAGGCACAGCTTTTACTTTTATGGATTTTCTGTATTGTATTTGTGTTTTCTACTTCATTGATTCCTACTCTAATTTTTACTCTAATTTTTATTATTTCCTTCTTCTACATACTTCAGATTTAATTTTTTTCTTGATTTCCAACTTTTTTACATGGATATTTAAACCTTTTGTCTTTATTTTTTAGTCTTTCTTTCTCTCTCTCTCTCTCTCTCTTTTTTTTTTTTTTTAACAGCATTTCACTCTGTCACCCATGGTAGAGTGCTGTGGAATCTTCTTAGCTTGCAGCAACCTCAAACTCTTGGACTGAAGTGTTCCTATTGCCTCAGTCTCCTGAGTAGCTAGGATTACAGGTCCTATAACAACCCAGCTAATTTTTCTATTTTTAATAGAGACAAGGATCATGCTTTTGCTCAGGCTGATGTTGGACTTCTGAGCTCTACCAATCATCCTGTTTGGGCTCCTAGAGTGCAAGGATTACAAGTGTGGGACACTGTGCCCAGCTATGACAATATACTTTTGTTTCTCTCATTTGGACTTAATGTGTTCATATATATGTTCATATATAATATTTACCTCTATATACATTGTAAACCTGAAAATACATTGTTATGGTTTTTGATCTAAATAGACAGTTAGTTGACTATTTAAAATTTTAAAAATGAGAAAAATGAATTTTTTTAAAATGCACATATTACCCTTTCTTGTACTCTTTATTCTTTTGTGTAGCTCCAGTGTCCACTTTATATTGATTTCCTTTCCAGTTGAATGAATGAATTTTTATTTCCAATACTATGTTTTTCAGCTACAAAAATTCCATTCTTTTTTGCTTAATGGTTTTTATTCCTTTCCTTATTATGTTGATGTATTTGAGATCATAGCATATTTATACCAGCTGTTTTCACGTTCTTGATTGCTAAGGCCATCATTTCTGAATTTGGGGGCCTTCTTCTATTGACTGATAAGTTAAAGTTTTCTACTTTTCATGTCTTCAGTGTCTGGATTTTGTTATTTTTCTTTAACAATAATCTTGTATTGGCAGGCAGTGAGCTTACTTATAGAACAATTTAATCTTCTTGCGTATCTAGAGGCCTTTAGTCTGGGAATTCAACAATTTCTCTCCACGTGGTCTGTAGAAACTTAAAGGTCTCCCTGCTCTGTACAAGCTGGGGAAGTAATTTAGCCCTCATGGTGTTGCTCTTTATTTAGGCCTATATAGTTTTATCCTGTACACACACACTTTTCTATTCAAAGATGCTGGTGATTCTTATTCAGATTTTTGGAGCTCTTTTAATGTACACATTTCTCCTCTTGGTGCTTTTTATGCCAAGTTCAGCTATCTCAACCTCCCTGTTCATAGTTTGTGTTCATCCTTCCTCCAAATGTGGTCTGAATCTTCAAGCAAAATCTGAGTTACTTAATTTGCTTCCCTTCACTTAGGTGTCACAGTCTTTTACTATAAGATTTTATAGTCTAATAACAGGATTTTTTCATATATTTTGTCCAGTTTTTATTTGTTTATCATGGAAGGGCAAGTAGGTTTGCTGAAAACACAAAGGAGGAACAGATTTTTTTCAGCCATTTTGATCCATTTTTTTTTTTATTAAGTCTTCAAAAAATAACATTGGTATTTGCCTTAGTACTTGTTCAGAGAGTCTTCCTGTGACCATCTAACAACTTCCTCATTCTCATTCTTTATCCTTTTAAAGAATCCTTTCTTGATCACACTATTTTAGGTTCCTAAACTATCCTGTTGGTTTTTTCTTCTAATTTTTCATAGAGTTTATTACAATTTATAATTATCTTAGTTTTTTTATATGTATAATATTCTAAATCCTCCCTTTTTATCAGGTAAGCTCCAGGGGAAAGGAAATTTTTTAACTATAGTCCCATTTTGCTTGCCACTTCTGTACATGTAGTCTAAATATACTATACCTCTATTAGTGGCACTATGTGGCCTGTGGAAGTTCATTTGAACTGGAGATACATAAATATTTTTCAACATTAACCTCTTCTAATGAAATATGTTTATCAATAATGTGGATAAAATAATGTTTTATATAATAGCATATGTCGACACTATGTACCAGTTTTAAATTTGGTTGATAATCAAAGAGCTGGCCCGCTTAAATATGAAATATCTGTGTTCATGTTACCTGATTTTAATTCTGAAGTAGATTGAAAAATAGCTGACCTAAATAGTCATGCTGCATTTCTTAGCTTTGCATTTTCTTAGGTGGATGGTTTTTATTAATCATCCACACTAAAATGTAGGTCTACATTTTCCTGCATTATTTAAAAGAAGCATAGGTCTGTGCAAGATCTTGTGATTTGGTATTCATTTAGTATTATTGGACTACATCATGGAGGTCTAATTCTTTCCTTAGTTGGAGACTGGTATTTGGGAACTTTGTGACAACTTCTGGGTCCATATTTAGTTGGTAGAATCTGTAGGACAGATTTTTTTTTTAACTGCCCCGAAAGCTTTGTTATTGGGGTTATGTTTATGGTTTATTCTTGTTTTTTTAACATTAAGTATTGGTAGCTCTTTGTTTAGAATCTAATTTCATTTAGAATCATGAGTACTGGGCGGCTCCTGTGGCTCAAAGGAGTAGGGCACCGGCCCCATATGCTGGAGGTGGCAGATTCAAACCCAGCCCCGGCCAAAAAAGAACTGCAAAAAAAAAAAAAAAAAGAAAGAAAAAAGAAAAAAAGAATCATGAGTACTTTTTGGTATAAGTTAAGACATTTATTTATTTATTTATTAAAATTATACTCATGGATAATATCATCTTAACACATGAACATTCTTTCCTAAATTCATCTGTTCTATATTGTCATAATTCAATATAAAACTGCAAACTTAAATGCCATTTTAATTTACACAGTCAGACAAATCAATAACATAATATCATAAAGTATGCAATTTGAAAAATATTTTTCAAAATATCTAGACAATATGACTTCCCCACCTAGATGAAAATATTTTAGCATGAATATTTAAAGGTTGAAAAACAGTCTTTGTTATACAGTTAGAGGAAGGTGTTTATTTATAGTTTGCTTAGAATTTTTCAGATGTCAAAGGGAAGATTTCCTGAACATTATGTATGACTTTCCGGCTCTGATGGCAAGGTGGTAATGGACACCACTGGCAGCTTTTATGTGTGACTGGGTGTGGCTTCCCAGGTCACATGTAACAGTGGTTCAAGAGTTACTTATGTCTATGCCTCTAATTTAATAGGCTTAATTTAGCTGTCCTCATCATCAAGTATACATGCTTTTGAGTTCATTGTCTTCCAGGGTCCTAAAGGATCTCTAATGATAAATTAGAAGCCTTATTTCTACAAGTAAGTGGAATCTGGAAATAATTTTGTTGTGTCAGGTTCCAGACTTTTTGCTTAAATTTTTAAAGGCACGTAAATCTCAGTTGATCTTGTCTCCAGCTTACCTTTCCTAACTGATTATGATTTAGTTCCGTTGTTGAATTATTCTTTCATTCAAGTTTTTTTGGGCTAGATTCTTCTTCTTCTTTTTTTTTCTCCAACAAGACAGAAATAGTTAACTACCTTTTGGAGGAGTAAATGAACTTGTAAGATTAAATAGAGAGGATATAATACAATATGAACATAGTACCCTTACGCTGTTGCTAGTGCTGTGTTTTCAATCATCCTTTGTGGGACTCTCTTGCCCCCTGCATAATTATCTTTCATAAATATTTGTTAAACAAATGAGTGGATTAGTCAGTAAATCAACCATATTAAAATATACTTAAAGTTCTTATAGAAATAGGAATATTCTGTCAGGCAGTCAAAGCCCCAAACTCAGAAGAATTAGATACCTAATTCTATTCTTTCATTAGCATATTTACTAGTAAATATATTTAACAAATAATAGCAATTTCATTTTGTGACTAACACATCACTGGGAGCTTTCCTTTCTATCCAATAGTTAGTGGACAAAGTGGGAAAAGAAAGGAACAGGGATCCCTCTGGTGAGAGACCCTTATGTATCTATGTACCTAAAACTGTATCATTTCTCATTTTTTCTATAATTTTAAAACTAAAGAAGGCCAATCTGTTGTTATATTATACATGGTTTGCTTTTATCGAACAGTTTTTATGTTCTGAAAGTTTGGACAAAAATTTGCTCACAATAAAGCAATTCTTCATAAGTACTAACATATTGGCTGACCTTTTTTGAGATGTCTTCCATCAGACACCCACTTTCTTGCAAAGTTTCAAATTTCTTATTTGCTTTCTGTACTCTATTTCATTTTTTCCAATGAGTTTAAGATGCTTTTCTAAGAGGAAAAAGTATATCAATAAGTTCTTCAGCATTGCTAAAATTATCAGTGAACATCTTGTCAGACAGTGATGTGTGAATCTGTTTTGTATGCCTCTATCCAAGGCCAGGTTTGTTGACGGAGGGAAGCACTTTCTCATTTTTAAACTCGAATCCCACCCTGTGTGGAACACATTAGTATAATGCACAGACTGTGGGAGAAGTTAACATGTAATTTGTTTTCAAGCTTTCTTATTTTTCTGCATCTCCTTATACATCAAGTTTAAAACAATAAACTCTACTATTTGCTCTTAATGTTTGCAGGGTGCTTTCAGAGAACCCTTATTTGTCTGAGTTCAGACAGAATTATACCCCAGTTCTAAGAATCTCTGAATTAGAAATGGAGCTTTCTTTGTTATGTTCTTTAATGTCCTTTGATCCAGGTCCAGCATGCATCAGCTGCTGCAGCTATCCCAGAATAATTTACTAAGCCACTAATGCCAGCTCTGAAAGAAGAAATAAACCAGGTTGGTATAAATGTAAGATTCTAATGTGGCCACTAACATTAAGTCACTAATGCGACCCTTTCATTAGCTGTTACTTTCAATTAGGTGTTCTCAAACAATTAGCTTTTGAGCTACATAATCTTATTTATAGCATATACATTCCCTGATGAGAGAAGAAATTACTTCTGGGAAAGTCGAGCCTCAAACTTTTAATTTAGGTACTAAATTCAGATACATTACCTCAGTTGGACTTTCTTCTTGTGGAATTACTAAACTCTATTCTCTCGATCATGTGGTCCTCTAAGCACCACAAGCCTCTGAAAAGGGGAACTACTGAGGTCCATGGGTGCTCAGAACACATGGGGAGATAAATGTGGCAGAGACTTGATCTTTGCAAGTCTCATTAACACTTTTCGTATTTTCAAAGAATTCTTAGGAGAAAGACCATGACATCTTATTAATATTATTTAAGGCCATATATTCATAGATTCCTAATCTTATATACAGATTCGTCAGAACTTTCTGTTGCTGCTTCCTTGGCTTGATTTTATACCATGAAAACTGAGATTGGAATCACTTTAAATGTTATCCTGATAGACTTTTCAAAATCTATAATAACATTTATTGTATCTGTCATCACATAGTATTTTCCAGGATACTGTATCAAATTCTCTCCAAATAAGACATGGTCTTTGCCTGCAAAGAGCTTACTATATAAATGTAAAGTCATACAATAAATATTAAATATGTATTCATTTATTCTTTCAAGAAATTTGCATAGAGTGCCTAATATTTTGTAAGCATGGAGATACAATCAGTATACAAGAAAAGACAAAACGCTGCCTTAACAGTGTTTCATTTTATTATATGGGGAGGGTTGCAGTGGGGAAGGACAGATCATAACAAGAAAAACAATAAACAGAATTATTACAGATCATGATCGATAGTATAGAGAAAATCAGCAAGGTATGATGATAGAGAGCTGGGTAGAGGACACATTACAAAGGGTGTTCAGGGAAGGGGTCTCAGTAGAAGTGACATTTCATTTGAAATCTGAAGAATGGAGTGAGCTTGCATGGGAAGAACAGGTTTGTCAGTGAGAGGGCAAGTGCAATGGCCCGAGGTGGGAACGAGTTTGATCTTTTGAGGAACAAATGACTGTCACTCTGGATGGAACACAGTGGAGAAACAAGAGAAAGGTAGGAGATGAGGGTGATCTGGCAAATGAAAGTCAGATCATGGAGGCCAGATTGACTTTATTTTAAAGGCATTAGAAAGTTGTTGGAACATCTGAAGAAGGGTAGTCTTTCATTAGACTTTAAACAAGATAACTCTAGTGGGTCTATGGAGACTTTAAAGGCAAGAGTAGAAATGGGTAAACATATTTTAACAGTCCCCTCAAGAGAACGACGGGTAGGACTAGAAGGGGGTCAGTCATGATGGACTGCAATGGATAGAAGAAAGACCTATTTTGACAGTAGATTCAACAGCCTTTGGTGATTGATGGGTTGTAGATGATAAGAGAAATGGAAAAGTGAAGAATGATTTGTTGATTTCTGATGTGAGTAGCTGAATATCATTTGCTGACGAAGAGTAAAGACTGAAAGTATATGAACAGAAAGATCATAAAAAAATACAGAGAGAGCAAACTTGGAACAAGTCATTGCTCCACTGTGGTTATTTCCTTTTTACATGTTTTGTTCATGTTCTATTGAAAAAATATAATTGTGTGCAAAGTTCTGTTTTGGGGGCTCTATGTGGTGACAGAACAGTTAATTTCATGAACAAGCCCACCAATTATGTCTACTGATGACTGCTGTGTTCTAAGCACTCTGCTACATCCTTCTAGATGAACGTCAAAATGGAACTAAATTAAAAAAAACTAGGAACAGAGAGAATGAGACTTGGTCGTCCTAGAAGATAGGCAAGGGCCTGGAAACAGTAATTATTCTAACATTGGTATATGTCTGGGGTTCAGGGCCTGCAGACTGGTTGGGGATGGTATAGAGGGCATGAGCTTGACCTGATACTGTGCACGTATTTGAGGAGGAGGCTGATGGAATTTGTAGGAGCCAAAGTTCTCATGGACTTGCCACTATCATGAAGAGCACATCTACACTGGGCTTGTGAAGAGGGACAGGAACTTTGCCAAGCAGAAATGGGGGGAAAAGCTTTCTAGGGAGATTATCTGGCACAAAGTTATCTGGCACAAAGGAAGGAATGACAAGAAAAGAAATGGACAAGTAGACTAGAGACAGTTTGGGAAAGCCCTGGGAGCTGTGCTCGGGAGCCCCATCCTTGCTCCCAGGTTAGCTCCTGACTCAGTGAGTTGCAGCACTCATACAGGTACCAGAGGAAATGCCACTCTTACACCTGATGTGATGTAGTGAGAGCACAATATACTCTCAATGAGGACTTGATGATCTGGAGACCTATGTCTTTGGTGAATTATCACATTAAGGGTAGTAGAATTTGTGCCTCACATCCCTAAGGAAGGAATTAGTGGCATCTTGGTAGAAGCCATCAAGAAATAATGGGGAGCTTGCCTACTGAGAAGGTTTATGCCACAGTTTTAGGACTAGCTCCCTTTCTCAAGCTCATTTTTCTTTTCTGTTATAGGTCTTAAGGAACGAACCTACCTTCTTTTCCTCCTTAAAGCTACTATCTTCCATTCTGTCTTGGGTTTCTTCTACTGTTGAAATGGATTCCAACTGTACAGCAATTCTGCCAACTCCAAACTCTCAGCTTCTAGACTTAACCTGGACAACAGAGTGGTTGAGGGCGTGGGCTCCATGGCCAGAGGGAGAAAATTTGACTTTTGACTCTGTTATGTATTAGCTTTGTAAATCTGACTATGTTTTGTAACCTTTCTATGCCTCAGTTTTTTTTCCAATGTATAAGTTGAAGATACCTCATGGGGCTATTACAAAAGACAAACGAGATCATCATGCACATGAACTTAGCATAGCACCCTGAGTATGTATGCCACAGAGCTTAAGGACAACTCATCTGTAGGTACTCAATCAATGTTGGCTGCTATAATCATTAATCTTCATCAGGATCACAAAAGAAGAAGAATGGAAAACTGTAAGTAAATTATTAAGTCATTAAATTTGAAATGTCAAATTTTCAATCAAAAGTTTAGTTGCCTATATCTCAAACAAGAAGCAGTACAATTAGTCAAAGTATGTGCTTGCTAAACTATCAACACCATTTTGCCAACTCAACAGTAACTGATTTTTGCTGTTAACAAAGAAGCCTAGAGAGCAAGTGGCCATGAAATGGTGATAGATGTTTTCCACAGCTTATTGAGAATTGAATATTTTTCCTTGCGAGAAGTGGCACCAAGCCTGGAAGACATGGTAGTCGGTTTGTGCAAGGTCTGGTGAAGACAGTGGATGACAGATTCCAAGTCCAGATTCTGTAGCTTGAATGGCATGTGGTTGAGTGTTGTTGTACAAAAGGCTTGGCTCATCTCTATTGACCAAGCTTGGCTGCTTAATCACAAGTATTCTTATCATTCTATCCAGTTGGTTGCAGTAGACATTGGCTGTAATCCTGCAGTCCCCAAGTTCTGGGCTCTGGACAAATACTGGCCCATGCCTGTTATGAACCATGATGGGCAGCAGTGGGCAAGGAGCAAGCTAAGCTTCATCTGTATTTGTAGTAGTTCCCATGGCTCACATCACTTCTGAGCTCTTCCTCCTGTCAGATTAGCTGGGAAATTAGATTCCCATAAGAGCATGAAGCCTACTGTAAATTGTACATGTGAGGGTTCTAGATTGTGCTCCATAGAAAATCTAATGCCTGATGATCTGAGATAGAGCTGAGGCTGTGATGCTAGCTCTGGGACCATCTAGGTGCAGGACAAAAAGCTCAGGGCTCTCAGTCCTCATTATGGTGAGTTGTATAATTACTTCATCATATATTACAATGTAATAATAATAGAAATAAAGGACATAATAAATGTAATGTGCTTGAATCATCCTCAAACTATCTCCTCCCTTTTACCCCCAGCGGGTCTGTGGAAAAATGGTCTTCCACGAAACTGATCCCTGGTGCCCAAAATTTTGGGGAGTGCTGCTGTAATTGATTGACTAGGTTTCCTGAAGCTGTAGTGGATAACACTAGTGCTGGACCACCAAACAGACACCATTAGTACTTTTTTGTGAATACTCAGTTTGGGACTAAGTTTTGACATATTATTTTTATCCAACCTTTGTGCAGAATGCTTGTGATTGTCAAAAGAATCTATTTTTGACAACATATGACAATATGCTGTAAAAATGATTTGCTTTTATGTCGTGATAGCAAAGAGAGGAGCTTTAAGATGATTTCTCTTCTGACTTCTTTTCTGACACTAATTTAATTCATGAGAGACCCTATCCAGCTTCTTTACCTTGCCAGTTTTCTCCAAATGGTCCAATATTGTTGGAATAGTAATATCAAACCTTGCTGTTAATTCACACATAGGTTAAGTGAATTCTCTTCCACTACACCTTTTAGCTCATCATTATCCACCTTGATGTCAGGTCCATGTGCCCCATTTTCAAGATTAAAATCATCAGAATGGAACTTCTCAAACAATCCATGTACTGTTCATTTATTAGCCACATCCTTCCTAAACATTTCATTGGTATTTCAAGCTGTCTGAGCTGCAGTGCTTCCATGATGGAACTCATGTTTTAAAATAACATGAATTTTTGCCTTAGCCCTGGTTTTCCAAAAATTGCTCTATGCAGAAATTTGAAAATAATCACAAAGCAAAATGTACATCTGAAGGAATGAAGATGTACCTTCACAATAAAAATAAAACAAGAAGGGTCAAAGTGAAATATCAGAGATCCAACTGTCCAATGTAGTTTTTAAGGACTTTGGACATTTCATATTTAATAACCTAATATGTAACCTATTTCCAATGGCCATAACACTATCGAGGCAAAGATAGACTCATGCTCAAAGAAATTAGTTTCTCTGAATCTACTTCCTTTGACTTTAAAAACAAGATATTTCACCAACTTTTCCCATCTGCACCCAGAAATAGCTCTTGGCCTATGGAGAACTGTCCCTTATGGTCACTGCTACCTACTTGCACCTGCTCTGACTCACTGTTGTGGTAGCTTCTCTTGCTGCTTCCCTGTGACAGCTGCCGTCACTATTCCCAATGATATTCCCAATGATCAGGTGCTTACTGAAGCCTTTCCCAGTTCAGGAGATGGGCTTAGGGGTCTGGGGTGGGTATGGCTCCTGGATTAGCCACTGTTTCCATTTGGGCTCAGTATAGATCTAATTGAAGAATAGACCTTTCCCCATCGGTAATGGACAGGTCACGCAACAGCTTTTTGAGCTTTTTACAAGCTACTTTCTTTGCAGCCAATTCTTCCTAAGATTCAGGCATGATTCCCTGGGAACTAGTCAAAAAGACATTAAGTGTGGAGAGTGTCATGGTAGTCTTGTAAGGCACTCTCACTGGTCTTGACCTGTTGCTGAGATAGTTATTGGAAGCTACTTTAGACTTTTGCCTTTTACTTTTGTTCTAAGAATAACTCCTATGTCCTTAGGACTTTGTTTAGGATGAGTGTATATACTGACTATGTTGCCCTAGGAAGTTCCCTGAAAATTTCGGTAGAGCTCTGAACTAGAATTGATTTTCTAGATGCAAAACTATAAGAAAAGTGGACTCTTTCCCCATCCCAAACAACAATATAAGAAGAAAGAAAATACTGTAAGAGAATTCCCAAGTACACTTACAGATGTATGCAAAATGCTATCAACGATTGTTTTGTATAGATCCCCAAATTCTAATTTTCTTGCTGTATCAGTTAATTTTACTTTGAAGATTAGGAGTAAAATAGAAAGAGGAGCATGATTTTAAGCATGATTAGGGAAAAATGCTGAGAGGAATGAAGAAAGAGATAAGGCAAATGGTCAAACACATTAAAAGAAAAAGCTGTGATGCTTCCTTTCATGTATTTCAACAGCTGCCTTGCACCTGATAAAAAGAAGTCATGCCCTTTGGCTTCTTCTCTGCTTTTATTTAGCAATATTTCTTATTCTTGATTTAAATGTTACAATCCTTCATATCATATCATACAGTTACCTGAATCTAAATAATCTGAAAATTTGACAATCACATTTTTAAAGGTTGAAAATATAACTTCATGATAAGGTAAAGGTAACCTTTTAAATTTTTCTTTGAATGGCTGCTAAAGACATCATAAATAACTTATTGAATTAAAACTAGCATATAACTATATTTGTCACCTTTCTATTGGCAAGTAACTTGGCACCAGATGGTATTCCATAAATAAACATTCTGGTTTACCATTTCAAAAGAAAATTTTTGTTGTTCCAAAAGAATTAATAAAATGGCTAGAAATAAAGCAAAGAGATTGGCAATAAAATTCCTCATTTCATAAAAAAGAAGTGAAAAATTACAATTTATTATGAAGCAATGAATTCGGGGGAAGAAATCTCAAAAAAGTACTATTTAGATCTCCAATCTGTCTCAGGTAATGTAGGTAGCCATTTGGCAAAAATTTGAGGACCCTGGTGAGGAAATATGGGATGACTTATTTACATGCTTTAACGATTTAAGATAGGAGTCAGAAACAAAGCAGAGAAGAAGCTAAAGGGTAATGCCATGGAGGGTCCCTTAGCTGTGTGCTCCTTCCACAGAGCACCCAGAACATGGAGCCTCACCACGCTCACTCAGTCCCCTGCAGGCTCAGATCAATCTCCTGTAGGAACTGGGGTGAATGGAGGTCACTGTGGGGCGGGGGAGGTAGAATTTGTCTCTTTATATATAAAAAAATATGTTAATATTAAGCTTTACTATCAAATATTGCTGTATTTAGAACCTGTTTCTTCTCCTATTCTAAAACTAGAGATGGAAGTGGGCGTTAATATTCATTTATTTTTCTCTTATTGTTTTTAATTAAGCCTACTAACCTGATTTTTGAGGATCTTGCCATTTAATTATAGCAAAATTTTCCTTTTTTTGATTGGTGCCATCTCTATTTTTCCTGATTCACAACGTTCCTTGAGTTTTATGACTGGAATGGTTCTGTTTATACATGCAGTTATATGTACACTTACAGCTGGTTATAACACTTTTTACATTGTTTCTGAAGTCAATACCCATACCCATAGGGACCAGGTAGGCAACATAAATGTCTGAAGCAGCTGGGCATATATAAGAAAATAAGGATTAAAATGCTTGCATTGCTGCAAAGTTAAAATAAAGCCCTGGTCTTAGTGCACTGAACTGCAGGAAGCTGGGAAACATTCTTATTAATTTACTGTTGTGGCTCCAGCAACAGTACATGCCCTGTGCTTAGTACACAGTCAGTAGGCCTGGTTATATGATTGAGTAGGTAAATTACTGCACTGGATGTTCCCCCATAACTCCCAGCAAGTATCTCTCAGGTTGTTGGTAACACTAGATCTCATTACTTAACTCCTTTCAAGTGCACAAGAAGGGTATTTGCATTACTGACTATTTTCCTGAGTAGGAAGTTTCCTTACCTTGAGTGCCTGTTGCTACTTCCCAGTTTTCATCCTGTTTCTCAGGAAGCTCTGGTTAGGTTTCATTTCTTACCTGCCCATTCTATGTTTTGGGGCCTAATGACAATACTTCTTCTTTCCCTTTTACTTATTTCTTTTGCTTATTTCAGCAGTTCCCTTTATTATAAGTACCCTCTATTTACCAAACTACTTTCAAATTTGTGCTCTTCTCAGAGGTCCCTTTTGATTACTAAAACACATGAAATTTAAAACAGACAAGTTTCTCCGTGAACATTCCCATGTGGACATTCCACAGACACCTCATACTCATGTTTACCCCCACACTCTCATCCTACTCCCAGACTCCTTCTGTATTCCTTTCTCAATCTGCCACTCTGTATACTTATGGGGTCCTTAAGAAATAATTAGTGTTGGGTTAGGCCAGACAGTGACCAAAACAGACTATTTTTGACAGGTAGGTATTGAGATATTAATCAAAATGACTTTATAATTTTAGTTGTCATAAGGGCTAGATAGCTAATGTTGAAGGTTATGTTATAAGAATGTATCGTGGGGGGCAGTCTATCCCAGTCTGAGTAAGTACCATGTAGGCTGAGAGGATAAGCGTGGAAGGGTAGGTGTGGGGAGTATGTTCCAAAGAGAAGGATTAGTAGGTGTGAAGACCTGGGCTAGAAAAGGTAGGAGCATCACAGAAGAGGAGGCTGGCAATCAGTAGAAGTTTTGTGGGTCATGCTCAGGGATTTAAAATTAACTCAAAAAGCAATATAAGCCATTAAAAAGTTTTCAGCAGAGGGCTGCCATAATCAATTTTGCTCCCCCAAAGATGGCACCATAATGGATCTAGTCATACAGACCAGCCACGGGCAGTCCTCCTGCAGTTGCCACACAGACCAGCCAAGGGGTAGCCCTCCTGTGGTTGTCACCGAGACCAGCCAAGGGGTAGTTCTCCTGCAGTTGTCACACAGACCAACCAAGGGTTAGTCCTCCTATAGTTGTCACCCAGACCAGCCAAGGGGTAGTCCTCCTGCAGTTGTCACACAGACCAGCCAAGGGATAGTCCTCCTGCAGTTGTCACCCAAACCAGCCAAGGGGTAGTCCTCCTGCAGTTGTCACACAGACCAGCCAAGGGATAGTCCTCCTGCAGTTGTCACGCAGACCAGCCAAGGGGTAGTCCTCCTATAGTTGTCACACAGACCAGCCAAGGGGTAGTCCTCCTGCAGTTGTCACCCAAACCAGCCAAGGGGTAGTCCTCCTGCGGTTGTCACCGAGACCAGCCAAGGGGTAGTCCTCCTGCGGTTGTCACACAGACCAGCCAAGGGGTAGTCCTCCTATAGTTGTCACACAGACCAGCCAAGGGGTAGTCCTCCTATAGTTGTCACACAGACCAGCCAAGGAGTAGTCCTCCTGCGGTTGTCATGCAGACCAGCCAAGGGTTAGTCCTCCTGCAGTTGTCACGCAGACCAGCCAAGGGGTAGTCCTCCTGCAGTTGTCACACAGACCAGCCAAGGGTTAGTCTTCCTGCTGTTGTCACGCAGACCGGCCAAGGGTAGTCCTCCTGTGGTTGTCACGCAGACCAGCCAAAGGTTAGTCCTCCCGCAGTTGTCATGCAGACCAACCAAGGGGTAGTCCTCCTGCAGTTGTCCCTGTGCTGAGTGCTCCCTTCTGCTGTGTCAGTCAACGTGCATTTCTCCATGTGGTTTGGCTCCTTTTCTTCTTGGCATCTTTGCACATGCTCTGTCCACACCCCAATGTACCTTTCCCACTTTTTCCCCACTTAGGGATTTTTAACTGTCCTTTGTGACTCTGAGCATCATCACCTCCAGAAAATCTAACACTTTCTATTTCTTCTTGTCCTCATGCTCATCTCAGAGTCAGAGGTTGACTTCCCACGGGGGTCTGTATGTACCTCCACCCCTGTGCCTATCATACTGTATTGAAATTGTGGATTTGCTTTCTCTTCTGCTCTTCTCAACTGTGAACATTGTTGAGGTCAAGGACCTCTTTCTTTTCTGTATTTCCAGAGGCTAGCACAGTACAGTAGCCACTGCCTGGTAAACAGGCATTGCAAGAGGAACGTACCAACCAACAAAATTCACCTATCATTTGGAATAGTAGTACACATCTATTTTCTAATAAATGTTGTATGTCTCTATTATACATTGGATATACATGTGTATATTGCATTTACCTACAGATGTACATGTGAACATTGGAATTATACATGAACATGCACAAAAAACAGTTTTGTTTTGTTTTTTGAGACAGAGTCTCACTATGTTACCCTTGGTAGAGTGCCGTGGTGTCACAGCTCACACCAACCTCAAATTCTTGGGCTTAGGTGAATCTCTGCCTCAGCCTCCCAAGTAGCTGGGACTACAGGTGCCCACCACAGTGCCCAGCTATTTTTTGGTTGTAGTCGTCATCACTGTTTGGCAGGCCTGCGTTCAAACCCACCAGCTCTCGTGTATGTGGCTGGCTACTAGGCCGCTGAGCTACAGGCACTGAGCTCATAAAAAACCTTTTTATGGAAAGGGCATGTTCTGTTAGAGATAGCTGGGTTTATACTTTCATTTCTGTTACACTCTAATCATGTTATTGTGACATTAGTTTACATCTCTAGGCTTCACTTTTCTTCATTACAAATTGATGATAGTAAGTGCTAAGATAATTTTGTGTGTTACATAAAATAACTATGAATCAATAAACTTCCTGACTTATGGTAGGCTTTTAACAAATAATAATGCTTCCCTTCTCTTTTCGTTTTTCTTTCCTTTTTTTTGCCCACCTTCCCAGGTTGCTTTTCTTTCCTTACCCCTATAATGAAACACTCAAGAATACTCAGCTTTAGAGTTTATGGATATTGATAAGATCTTCTGAGAAAGATTATACAAAGTGAGAGACAACTCTATATCTCTGATATTAGAGACCAAGACACAGCCTTAAATCTTTAAGGGTAGAAAGAGCAGTCAGGGAGACTAGCCATAAAAAATAATTTGTACCAAAATATTTAATGAAATTTTCTTTTTTTTATTAATTATGTTATTCTATCATTTTTTAACAGGTTGGGATATTTGTGTTTAATAGAGTCAAACATATTATAGCAAAGAAAAATTCATTATTAATGGTATACACACACACACAAGAGAACCTCCATGGTTGATGACCTCCCTACATTGACCTGTTCTGTCAGATGACCGAATTTTCATAGACCAGACATGAACCACCTGTACATATCAGTATAGGGCCTGGTTCCTTATGTTGACCATCTCCATATGATGACCAGTTTGTTACAGCCTCTTGGGTGGTCAACTTACAGAGGTTCTACTATATATCCATATTGCTAAAAAAGGAAATAGTATCACAAATGTATTAGATTAGCTTTAAGGATGTCTGCACATGTGTGTACCTTATTTATATGTATATATAAATTGAAGTGAAATTATTTTAAATAGAAGCTTTTACCATTAATGAAAAGTTATTCCTCATTTTAGGCCCTCTTCATTATTTGTTGCTTGCAAGCACAAAAAAACAAAGCACCAAGCAATTAGTGACATATTAGAAATAATTAAATAGGAAGAATTGAATAGGTTTTTAAATTGAAAAGGTCACATTTTTTATTAGTTTTTTGAATTGTAAAATGCACTCAGCAAACTGAGTACTCTATTCTCAAGAACTAAATTACTAACACCCCTTAAATTTACTGAAGATATTCTCATTTAAAAGGTTCAGGGTGATATCTTGTTAAGATATGTTATTTAACTCTTAGGGATTAGGAGTGACTGGTTCCCAAATAACACTTTATAGTCATTAGAAACTAGAGGGAGAAGATACTGAGTTAGGTCTTTTTTTTTTTTTAGACTGAGCCTAAAGCTATCACTCTGGGTAGAGTGCTGTGGCATCACAGCTCACAGAAGCCTCCAACTCCTGGGCTTAAGTGATTCTCCTGCCTCTGCCTCCCACGTAGTTGGGACTATAGGTGCCAGCCACAACGCCCAGCTATTTTATGGTTGCAGCCGTCATTGTTATTTGACAGGTGCGGGCTGGATTTGAATCTGCCAGCTCAGGTGTATGTGGCTGGTGCTTTAGCCACTTGAGCCACAGGTTCTGAGCCACCGAGTTAGATCTTGGCAGAGCAGAAATAGTAACAGTCTTGGGAGAGTATCCATTTTAATGGAAAGACCTCAGCATCTGAAGATTAAAGGAAGAAGTGAATGATCTTTCAATCAGTGGTCTACCTGGAAGTTGCATGAGGGGAAGGAAAAAAAATCATAATAAGGTGGATCAGGTAATGTGGACAGGCTTTTGGCATTAGTGAAGTCAGACTGCAGATGGCTAATGAAAATGGGAACATGAAAAGGAAGGTACTGGCAAGAGCACATATGTATGGAGTAGTAGGCACATTTATTTGTCAAGGTAAGGACTTAGTTATGGACAAATAAAGTCTTAGATGAGGCAAATGTCTTAGTCAAGGGTATCCAAAGAAATAGAACCAAGAGGAGTTTATACACACACACACACACACACACACACACACACACATATATATATACACATACATATACACACATATACTCACATACATTTATACACTCACACATTTGTTATGAGAAATTGGCTCACATGAGTAGGAAGATTAAGTCCCTTGATCTTCAGCTGCCAAGTTGGAGAGTAGAGCTGGTGGTGTAGTTCTTGTTGGAGTATAAAGACTTGAAACTGGGAAATATCAATGGGCAAGTCCCAGTCTGAGACTAGGAGAAGACCAATGTCCTCGTTCAACCAGTCAAACAGAGAGAGTGCGAATTCTTTCTTCCTCTGCCTTTTTATTCTATTTAGGCCTTAATAGATTAAATGATACTCAGATTGAAAATAAAAATCTGCTTTACTTAGTCTACAGATTCAAATGCTCATCTCATCAACAAATATACTTATGAGCACTACCAAAAATAATTTCTAATAAAGCACATTGAGGCCCAATTGACACATAAAATTAACCATCACAATATATGAGTCCTACAGAATTCTGCAGGGTATTCCAAAAGTCTCCCTTAAAGTCACCATACATGGAGAAATATGGGAAAATATGGCTGAATATGTTGTAAATAAAAGTACTAATTTCCCTATGTATGGTGACATCAGAGGTGACTTTTGGGATACCCTGTTAGAACCAGGGCCCTAGGTCAGGGAAGTAACAAAGGTAACTTCCTGTTGAAGCTAAAGATCTTGTTTTTGTCTCAGAGGATACAGAGAGCTTGTGTAATGGAACTTTTGCTAGCTGCTCAAGTAAGTGAACTGCTGCAAGACCTGATTTGCCACAGTTAACATAAGTCTGTAAGCGATTTTGACTCTCAGAGTGAGGCTGCCGCAGTAACAGCCCTGGGGAAAGAGTTGGGCATAATTGATGTCAGCACTGACTTTCATTATGATTCACATACTTAAAGCTGGGTGTGCTGAAAATGTCCTTCTGCAAAATTTGCATAGAGATTGAGAGTTTCCCTAAGCAGAAATATTCATAGTATTATTTAGGTTTCAGAATGTCACTGCTACGTTCTATGGAAGACTTCTGTGCCAGGCAGCCTCTGTGATAGTGATGATTTTACCTGGAGTGGAGCAACTTTGCACTTGGAGTTGGAAGATAATATGAAGAACATATTATAAGGAAGGAATTCAAAGCAAGTAAGGAGACTAAAGGCAAGAACAGCACAGATGGGTAAAGAAATGTTCATGTTGGCTGTGACTATCTGGGAAGCTGTGGAGCAGGAGAAAAGAAGCTGTTGAGTCTGGAAAGCATTTGGGCAACATTTTGGAGGGAAGAGTTGTTTGATTAAAAAAATAGTGGTAGAAAAAGTATCACCAAGTTGGGATTGGATGACACTGAGATCTTAATATGGAACTAAGATCCTAAGGAAGTTTGAGGCTGTACAAAGAAGAGTATTTCTTGAGAATTGGGGATCAAGTAATGAGCCAGCTGACATGAAAATGAAACCTGGATGAATACCCTTTTAAATACTTTATGGTTGTGTCAAGCTGCATCAAGGCAATTCAAATGTTTTTCTAACTACCTAGTCTTGAATAACCCTCTGACTTTTACTTTAAGATGAAAAATAAAGAAATTTCATGCATGAGAGTAAAGTTATTGTGTATTATCTCTGGTTGGTTAAAACTTAATTAGTATCATTTCAACAATACATTTTCTAATGTAAATATTTTTCTAATATAAAAATGTAAAATAGGGCGGTGCCTGTGGCTCAAAGGAGTAGGGCGTCGGCCCCATATGTCCGAGGTGGCGGGTTCAAACCCAGTCCCGGCCAAAAACTGAAAAAAAAAAAAAAAGTAAAATACGTATTTGTTGTACAGCATATGAAAGTGCATTCTAGATGTCTTGTTAAATGGATTGAATTTGCAGGTCAATGGAATCAAGCCCTTTCCTGTATTTATTAAAACACTCCTTCAACAAACTTTTATTTATAACTGCTACTGTATTAGGTTTAGGTTATGGAGAAATAATCTATAGAAGATTATGTCTGACAGAGGACCGGGCAAGTAAATGCTAAAAATCATTAGAGACAGAATGCTATGGAAACTCATAAGGCAGAAGTTACTTCAGACTGGGAAAAATAAAGAAGTCCCTTTCAGTAACTATACATTGGGAGGCAACAACCTCAGTATTGACCTTTGAAGAAGGAAATAGTCAAAGGGGGAGAAAAAACACTCCAGAGAAAGTAATATGAGCAAAGTCACAAAGAGTTACAATAGCAGACTACTTTTGATAAATTACAAATAATTCTTTACAGAATATAGGACATAGATATTGGAGATTGGGAACCATAGGGAGTGCAGATAAAAGTTAGAGAGGCATGCAGTAACTAGGTCACGCAAGAGCCTTGTAGGTCATGTTAAGGACTTTGAATTTACCTTGAAGTCAAAGATACTCTGAAATCTTTGAAGAATGTTAATATGCAAATAATATTTTCAAGTCTGTCTTTTAAAGATATTATCAAAACAGGAAAGTGCAGTGTGATTAGAAGGAAATGAGACTGGGGCAAAATATGTTGGAACCCAATCAGAATGTGTGAATTTTTGAAATGAGGTAATAACAGGGGCAACAAAGAGAAGCAGATTCAGAGGACATGAAGGAGATAGGCTTGAAAAGACTTGGTCAACACTTGAATATAGTGAGTGAGGTGCAGAAAGGTAAAAGATGGTCCCCATGTTTTCTGGTGGGTAGATGAATAAAAGATTATGCTTAAAAACTGTGAATCCAGAAAACTTGGTGTGTAGGGGATAAATAATGAAGTTGAGTTCATTATTGAGTAAAGCATGAGAATAATATTCAAGAGAAAATATTTAATAGAGATTTAGATGTGAGAGTTTATGTTCAGAAAAAAGGGTTGGGGAAGAGATTTGGACTTGGTAGTAGTCAGCAGTTCAAGTAATGGGAAAGGTGAAGTAAGTCAATGTTGTGGACTGAATTCTATCCCTAAAAATTTCATACATTGAAAGCCTAACTCCAATCTGACTGTATTTAGAGCTAGGACTTGTAAAGAATTAATTAAGGCTAAATAACATAAAATATGTGGGACCCTAACTCAATATGACTGATGTTCTTAGAGGAAGAGGAGGAAAGGCCATGTAAGGGTGCAGAGAGAAGGAGGTAATCAGAAAGAAAGGCCTCATGAAATACCAACGTTGCCTGCACTGTGATTTTGGACTTGCCACCTAAAGTGGGAAGAAATTGATTTCTTTTTTCAAGCCATCCAGTGAGTAGTGTTCTGTTATGTCAATATGAGTAGGCTAATACTATTAGTAAGACTCTATAGGTTAGAAGAAAAGGTAAATAAGACAACACTCTGGAGAATAACATTTATGGATGAAATAAACTTGAGATGGAGCAGCCATGTTAAAAGAGAAAGGACAAAGGAAACTTTTGAACATACAAAGAGAAGAGTTGACTGGAAATTATGGACCCTGATAGACCTGAGAATTTAAGATTTAAGGGAAGAAATTTACGATTTAGTGGCTACAAATTTGAGTAAGTTGTAGAGTGTAGAGACAAGAAGTTAAACTACACATGAGGCTTTGAGCAAGGTTGTCTTTTGAGAGGCAGTGTGGAGAAGGAGGTTGAATAGGAAACATGAAGAAAATGGTGAGGATTTAGCAGTTCTTCACTCCTACTTCTTCTTGGGATAGGGCAATAGGAAATAGGGGCTGTATTTACCTTATTTTTTTTCTTTAAATAATTGAAATCTGGACAAAATATAAGAAATATGATTTTTAGACACTGGACATTAGGTAAAGAAGCACAGTAATTAATCTCTTCTTTCAGAAATGGGAGAAAAATAAGGTGATCTTATGATTGCTCCAGTTTGCCATCTTAAAAGTTTTCAGACGTACAACAAGTAGAGGTAACCCAAATCGAGCTTAGAAAAATATTTGAGGAGATAAAACTAAAACTTTGGGGAGCACAAAGTAACTAAGGTTTACAGAATAAAGTCCTGGAGGAATGAGGAAGAGAGAGAGAAGCCAAGAGAGGGAGGAAGAAAAGGAGAGAGAGATATGAAGTTCTGAATCTTTAGAATTCTTTCAAAGCATATAAATTAGGGAACTAACCAGGGCTGGGGAGAAGAACCACTTTAAAGCAGCAGAGGAAATAATCGCTGGACTCATCCAGCAGTAGCAAAATTACATGTTCCCACTTGCTTAGTAGAAAAGCTTATAATTGATGGGGCTTCAGGTAAAGTAATCAGAAGAGTATTGCTACAATGGTGAGGCAAAACTTGCCCTGTTAATTAAAGGCTGTTACAATCTTGTTTATAAAGTCAAGACTCAAAAGGATCATATTGTTTACAACTCAGTTAACTCTGACCCACAAAATGTCTGGGACTACAGGGATACAAAAAAAAAAAAAAAAAAAGCAAAATATCCAGTATTCAACAAGGTAAAATTCATGATGTCTGGCATCAGTAAAACATTACCAGGCATGCAAAGGGACAGGAAGATATAACACAAAATGAAGGAACAATAAATTAAAGAAACAGACCTCCTCAAATGACAGATAATAGATTCATCAGACAAAGACATTAAAACACATAACTATATTTTCTATGTCCAAAAAGGTGGACTTATTCCATGTTTCCACCTAACTTAAATACATTAAATGGAGACATAGAAAATGTAAAAAAGAAAAAGCCCTCAAACTAAATTTTTAGAAATTAAAAGTGTACTGTTTGAGAGAAAAATCATACCACTGGAATTAATAACAATGTCAAAATTATAGATGAAAAGATTAATGAACATAAAGACAAAGTAAAATAAACCATTTAAGATGATACTTGGGAGAAAAATGACTGAAATTTAAATCATCAGTAAGCACTGGAAAAACAGAAAGCAATGGAACAAAATAAAGCAGTAGAACAAACAATATATGTAAAATTTAAATTTCTAACAGGAGGGCTGGAAAAATATTTTAAGAAATAATATCTAAGATTTTTCAAAATTTGGGGGAAAAATATAAATCCAAGCATAAGACATTTGGAAAAAATTTCATCAAGGCACATCATAATACAATTCTTTAAAATCAGAGTTAAAAAAATCTTTAAGAACTCAAATGTAAAAGGAGATATTAGGAACAGAAGAACAAAGGTAAGAAGGACAATAGATGTCTGGGCAGAAACAATGCAAGTGAGGTGCCAATGGAGCTACATTTTTAAAATACTGAAAGAAAAACTGTCATTGAAAGTATTTTTCAGAATAACACTAGAACTAAACCTTTTTCAGACAAAGAGAAGCTAAAAATATTAATAACCAGCAGATATACAAGACAATAAATATTAAAGGCCCTTCAGTTTGAAGGCAAATGATACTAAATGAAAATCTGGGCATAACTTTACCAGACTTCAGGCTATATGACAGGATTATAGTAATCAAAACAGCATGGTACTGACATAAATAATGGAGACATAGAATTATAAATCAGAACAAAGAACCCAGATATGAAACCATCTTCATATAGCTGTGTGATTTTTGATAAACCAAACAAAATGATACCCTAGGGAAAAGAACACGCTATTCAATAAATCATGCTGGGAAACTTGGATAGCCACATATAAAAGACTGGAACCCTGAACCTCCCACTATTCACAGAAAATAATTCACAATGGATAACAGACTTAAAACTAAGAAATTAAACTTTAGAAATTCTAAAAGAAAATGTCAGAAAATCTCTTACACATAGATATTGGCCTAGGCAAAGAACTTATGAAGAAGACCCCAGTGGGAATCACAGCAATAACACAAATAAATAAATGGTACCTTATCAAATTAAAAAGTTTCTGCACAGCCAAGGACATGATCAATAGACCAAATAGACAACCTACAGAATGGGAGAAAATATTTGCATGCTACACATCCAATAAAAGGCTGATGAAAAGAATCTGCAAATAAATCAAGCAAATTGGTAAGAAAGGTCTACAAAACTCATTAAAAAATGGGCAAAAGTCATGAACAGAAATTTTCTAATGAATATAGACTAATGACCAACACACACATGAAAAATACTTTGTCTCTAATTATCAAGAAAATGCAAATAAAAACAATAAAAACCACATTGAGGTATCACCTAAATGCAGTGAAAATGGCTCAGATCTTAAAGTCTCAAAGCCATAGGTGCTGGCGTGGATGTGGAGAGAAAGGAATACTCATTCACTGTTGGAGGGACTGCAAACTAGTGCAGGCTCTATGGAAAGTAGTATGGAGATATCTGAAAGAACTAAAAGAAGACTTATCATTTGATCTTGTAATCCTATTTTCTGTTACCCAAAGGAAAAAGAAGACATTTCATAAAAAAGACAGTTGTACTTGCAACACAATTCCCAATTGCAAAGATGTGGAAAACAACCCCTGTGCCCATCAATACAAGAATTGATTGATATAATGTGGTATATGCATTCCATGGAGTACTACTCAGCTATAAAAAGATGATGAACTAATCTTTTGTAACATCCTGGATGGAATTGGATACCACTCTCCTAAGTGAAGTATCATAAGAATGGAAAAACACTGTGCAGTTGATCAACACGTAGTAATCTAGAAGCAAAACTTAATAGAATTTGACTAGGTGGGGGAGGGGGGAGATGGGTAAATTCACACCTAACAGGCACATCACACAAGTACAGCACATACTTTCTGGGTGAAAGGCACAATTATAACTTGGACTTAAAATATACGAAAGCAAACTATGCAACCAAAACCTGTGTACCCTCATAATATTCTAAAATGAAGAGGGGGAGAGAGAGAGAGAGAAGGAAACAAAGAAATGAAGCACATTGGAAATGCTAAGCCTGAGTTAATATAAAAGGATTTTATTCCTATATTTAAAATCTCTTCAAAAGATAATTCTTATTTAAAGAAAAGTAAGTGCAAAATAGTGTGCAGTTTATAACATATCTAGAAAAAATATGTGTGATGGCACAAATGCAAATATATTGTTATAAGGTTCTTATATTGTTTGTAAATATCTCTAATATTAATTGAGGGTAATCTGTGATTAGTTAAAGATATATACTATAAAACAAAAGCAATTGCTCACACACACACACACACACACACGCACACAAATTAGTCATAGCTAATAAGCCAACAAAATGAACAAAGTATAATCAGAAAAATACTGCACTGGTCTGGAAGAACACAGAAAAAAAAGAATGTGTGAACAAAACCTACATGTAATAGAAAACCTTTAGTGAGATGGTAGATTGAAACACAGTCCTATCAATAAGCACATTAAAAATAAACTGTTTCAATACTCCCGACAAAAAGGCAAGAGTCTCAGACTGGATAAAAAAGAAAGCTCCAACTGGGCACTGCCTACAGCAAGTCCACTTTAAATGTATAGGCACAGATAGGTTGGCAAAAGGGTGGAAAGTATACCATTCTAACACTAATCAAGAGACAACTGACGAGAATTTTAAATGATAGAACCGCTTTGGAAAACATTTTGGCAGTTTCTTAAAAATCTAAATATACAGATACCATATGATTCAGACATTCTACTCCTGGGTATTTTTGCAGGAGAATGAAAGCATATGTCTATACAAAGACTTGTACATGAATATTCATAGCAGCTATGTTTGTAATACCCTGAAAGTTGAAAAAAAACCCTGAATATCTATCAACACTTCAATAGGTAAATAAATTATGGGTTATTTACAAAATAAAATACTACTCATCAATAATAAAGGAAAGAGCCATTGATACACAGAACAACCTAATTAAATCTAATTAATGATGTTGAGTGAAGGAAGCCAGAATATATACAATTTGAAAATGTAGAGTAGATCAGTGTATACTTGGGGTGGGAGGGAATAGGTAGGAGGGAATACCAAGGGGTGAAAACCTTTATGGGTCCATCTTTATTGTGGTTGATGGTTTCATAAGTGCTTACATATGTCAAAAGTTACAAAATACCTATATATAGTTTATTGTATCTTAATTGTACCTAAAAAATATAATTATTGTGGGAAATGGTCAAGAAAGCTGTTCAAACTTGAGAGCCCAAGTGAAGTTGCAACTATAAATTTATTTTTCACAAATTTATGCAACTTCACGATTTTTTATCAGTATTAAAAGTTGGTTTATAGAAAATGAGAATACACAATGTTCAAAGGACCAGACTGGTTATTTTTGTGAAATCACAGGTCATCGTCAAAATAGTAGCATCTACTAATGGGTGAGAGGATTCACGTCTTTCTGGATGAAGGCACTTTCATGAGGTCTGTTCACTCGTGAACAAGGACTAAAGAAATAACTCACTGATGTTGCCATGAAAGAGTTAATGCGTTACATTAAGTGTCAAATTTTCCACCACTGTTTAGGCACTTGAGAGAGTCAGGCTTAACGTATTTTCAACTATCTTGATAACGTGCTGTATTTAATAAATGTTTTCCAATATAATATTTGCTCTACTGGCTCATTTCATTTCTCCCTTGTACTTTTTAATAAACTGGTTATAGATGAGCTCAAAAACACTGAATAACAATGGACAGAGAATTGTATATTTAGTAACTTCCTTGACCTACAGCATTGGAACATAAGCTTTCAAATATAGATTGCAAAAAAATTTCTATTTAATTGTTCTTAGTTCTGCCGTTTGCACTGTTTTTATGTACAGCACCTTGCAATCCTGGTATATAGTGTTCTGCGAGGGTAGATTTTCTATGGAGTCTGCTTCTCCCAGAAAAGTGATGATCAACCATAACTCAAAAATACCAGATGGCTGACTGTAATCAAACAATAATGTAACAGAGAAAGATTAATCCTGATTTTTGAATACGATGTTAAGCTTTTGCAAACCTATTTCTGGTGAAATTCAGGTGATTGATTTATGATATCACAGACATACAGTAGAACATTGTGATATTTGAATTATAGGTCCAGATTTGTCAGTATTTACTATCCTAAGACACTCAGGATGTGATCTCAACTCATCCTTGTGATGTGTCATTATCTACGTGCATACCTAAATATAAGTAAGCTTAACTGTACAATGAATTAGCTCCACAATGAAAGCCTTCCTTGGTTCCGTTAATGAGGCAGAGTCAGGCTCTCTTCTTTGTCCTATTCATGTATCACTCAGAGCTTTATTGCACTTACTGAATTGTCAGTTTACCTCTGTCTTCTCTATGAGCACTTTGAAAGAAAGAACTGTGTTTTTCATCTTTGCATCCCCAGCAACAAAGCTCAATGCCTTTGTTCAATTAATGAGTAAATAAAATTGGAATTATGGGATTCAGGAATTATAGTTATCCTTAGTATCTTCAGTATTAACTGGTGTTATTAATAATAGATCTAATAAATGTTTTTTAAAATGAAAATTTAGTTGTGTGACAAAAGTCCAGTTTTAAGTTTATATTTCGTGCTGAACAGTACTAAGTAGTTGATACTCTATGGAAATGCATTTGATTAACTGGATCCATGGCCAACAGGACGTTGATAACTGGTTTTCTTTATTGTCCATTTCCTAAATGAATAGAATTAAATTTTATACATCCATAGAGATACAATTTCTGTAGGTAATATTTACCAGGAGGAAATTAGTTTTTCCCAATGTAAACGCCCTCACAATTAAAAATTTTTTTTTCCAAATGAATGTGTGGTATCGGGAGGATCTCAGCATCGACCCCTCCTACTCTCTTTGACGCCTCCTGATGAGGAAAGGTGAGAGATGCTTATGTGTCTGGTTTCACTGACACACCATGGCTTATTGCATTATTTTCTTAGCAAAATCATGAGAACTTTTTGATTCTGTGTTCTTCCATTACATTCACGTGGCCATTAACCTCCCTGAATTAATGTCAGAATCTGCCTTTTAGATATGTACTCCTAAGTTGGTTAATGACGGAAAAAATAAATTGGGCAGAGTAGCACCCGAATGTGTGGTTCCTACGCTCCCCTGTGCCTTCACCTCTGTATGGATCCTTTCTTTCTCCACTCAGTGGTTACTTTCTCCACAACTGATATTTCAAGTCAGCATTCTTTAAAATTGCCCCCAGCAAACCCTATTGTGTCCTCTTCCACTCCTCACCTCAGCAGACGACTCCCAGGTCCTGTTCAGTGAAAAAAAAAAAGAAAATAGAAGTGTCTGGGTAGGAGCGTCCTTGGGCCCCCCTCCCAACCCCACTTCCACACTTCTTAGTTCCTTTCTCCCAGTTCTCGCACGTTGTTCCTTGTCTAAATAGGAGGATATTTATGCTGTTGATAATCTTCTTCCTCTTCCTTCTTTTTTAGCTCCTCCCATCAGCTCCGAGATAGGTTCACACCTCTCACTTATTACGAATCCTCACGGCCCTTCCAGCTTTTGCTCCCTTCATCATAGCTGAGCTTCTGCTATTTTTGCACCTCCTTCCTCTTTTCACTCCTCAATATGCTAAATTGTTTTCCAGCTTAAGTAATTGAAACGCCTTTACAACAGTCAGCAATGCCTTCTTTGTAGAACAATCCTGCAGGTAGCCTTCAAGATTCCTGGTACTGGTCTCCTAGTGATGCTGGGAAGTGTGGATCACTTCTTTGCTCTTAAAAATCCTCTCTTGGCTCATCAGGGAATTCTCTGTCCTGATTATCCCCGATCTATTTGGATCTTCATCTCAGACTGGTTTGCTGCCTCCTTTCCCCTGCCTTTCCCTCGGGCGTAGGTTTGCATCAGAGGTGAGGCCACGGGCCTGCTTTGTGCCTGCTGTCACAGCTTCCCTGAAGATCCTCATGCACACTCTAGCATTGAAGTGCCATTTCTTTACCTATAACTCTCAAATCTGTGTCAAGATCTCTCCCCTGAACTTTCCTTAGTACCCAAGTGTCTTTTGGAGACTTCCACTCCATGTATTGAAGTCCTCAAACTCAATGTATCTAGGTGGCACCAGTAACTCGGTGGGTAGGGCACCGGCCACGTACATTGAGGCTGGAGGGTTCAAACCCAGCCCAGGCCAGCTAAACAACAGTGACAACTGCAGCAAAAAAATAGGTGGGCGTTGTGGCGGGTGCCTGTAGTCTTAGCTACTAGGGAGGCTGAGGCAGGAGAATTGCTTAAGCTCAAGAGTTTGAGGTTGCTGTGAGCTGTGATGCCACAGCACTCTACCCAGGGTGACAGCTTGAGACTCTGTCTCAATCAATCAAACAAACAAACAAAAAAACAAATGATAAAAAAACCCTCAATGTATCTAAAAACAAAAATAAAAACCCAAACTATTATGTTTTCATTCCCAGAGTTCTTTTGCTCCTGTGACTTCCAGCAGTGATGGCAGCACCCAGCGTCCCTTTCTTGTCACTCCCACGCACACGTTCAGTTAGTCACCCCATGGTGTGAATGTTGCCTCCGAGTATCCCTCAAATTGTTCAGATTCTCCCGGTGAACTTCCTTTCTTCTCGAGTTCACTCACAGCTCTCTGTCACTTGCATTACCAATGAATCCAACTGATTTCTCCCTGTCCACTTGGTTTCTCTCCATTCCCCTAACCACACTGCAGCCAGAGTACCTTCCCCAGCCGTGCGGCACTCACACTGACGATGCCATGTTACCTTCAGCGTAAAGCGCAAGCTCCTTAATGGCGCTTACAGATCCTTCGCGTTGTCCCTGGCCTCTCTCGTAAATAGGAGTTTATTTTATAGGCCTGAGGTTTCCAGCACTACTCACAAACCCTTAATGTGCCAGGTTCCTTTTCAGTTTTGAGATTCCAAATGTGCTGTTTCCTCTGCCTGGAATAATTTTACCAATCCCTTGACTTGAGCTCTTAGTTTTCAGCTAAAACATAACATAAAAAAATGTATTTCCTAATAACTTGGGTCATATTTCGATACTGTCCTTACATGCTCCCACAGCTTCCCGGACCTTCACTCACCAGCACCCCTGTCAGAGCTGGTGAATGTTTCCCCTATGGCCCAGCTGACGAGGGCTGAGCCAGGTGTGCTTCGCAGCTGTATTTCTAGCCACGGGGATTAGTAAATGAGTAGGGGAGAAAAGATTTCTCACTCATTGCAAAGTTCACACCTGAGGCACCTTTAATTTAAAAAGATTAATAATAGTAAAACATGCATTTTTATTTAATATATTTTATGTGATATAGAAGCCTTTAGAAATGACAACCCAAAGAAATGGGGAAATCGTGTATTTGTATGAATAGTCATATGAAGTATGATCAGAAGGCAAAAGGATATGACCTCATGGCAATAAACTGGGAAGCCTAGTAGGGTCTGTTTGTTCAGATTCTTCTCTGTGTCCCTCTGTGGTGAAAGATCAGACTGCTCCTGTCCTTCTGGTACAGGACCGGCACCCTGGTAACAGGGTTATTGCTAAACTCCAGAGGAAGATCAGAGCATCTTTTCATAACCTCTTGTGGGGAGACAGGAAAAGGGAACGTTAGGAGGAAGTCTGAGCTCCTATCTGTTCTGCCTTCAAGGTATTGTAAGGATACCTTTAGGAGTAGCATGTCCTAGGCTCTGTCAGAAGTTTCCTGAAGGAGGGAGTGTCCGTGTAAATGATGCTAACATTTCTCTTTCCCCATTAATGTTGCCTTACTTCATTTGTTCCTTTATTTAATATTATGAAACTAGCATATAAGTTTGGATTTCTTAACTCCTTAAGGTACTGAATTTTGCCATAAGATTGACTCGAATCCACACGTCTGTAGTTCTAGAAATTTGAAGCTGACTTGGAAAGTCTCAAATTTCTGGTAGATTTTTGCTGTCACGGGTACTTTGTCATCAGTTCTGGGACTATGGACTCTTTTCTGTATCACAGAAGCCCAGATAAGAAATTCAGATTCCTTTACATATGGGCCTTATACATGTTTTAATAATGGTGGACATGGGAAAGTTTACTGAAACGAGAGGTGGGAGGGCTTGGTGGGAGAGATGGAGAGTTTTATATTCCAGCAATACAAGCAGCTTCCAAAGGCCCCTAATGTCCCGGGGCTGTGACTGGCCCTTTGCCTGATGGCTTTCACCTTCTTGCTACTCTTTCTCAATTTCTCTTGCAAAAGCCACACTCCTCTTCATCAAATGTCGTTCTCCATCTGACCTTGCTGCCTTAGCTTTTCCTGTCTAATCTGTACTTTTAGTTCATACTTTTACCTCAATTTATTGAGACAGTTTATGGGTTAAAGGCAGTGACTTTCTTAAAAGAATGCCTCTGCCATGGCATCATGATTCTCTTATTCAGCAAACATCGTGGAAGTGTCTCCTGTGCTAGGCACTATGCTAGGTGTGGGGACATGAAATTAAGAGAGTGGGGCCCTGATCTTGACAAGATTAGTCTAGTGGGGGACGTGGAAGGGTCCTGAGAGGTGTGTTTCCAGGGCTGGAAGAGCACAGGAAAGAGCACGGCTCCCCTAGGCTTGCAGATCCCTGACAGACTGAGGGGCATAAAGAATGACTGCATTGTAGATGGGAAGTAGGACATTTAAACTTTAAAAAGAAAATGGTTAAGTAGTTGTGGTGCTTGAATGGGAAGAGGATTGTGGTTGATAGCAGCTCAATTACTATGTAGCCAGCTCAGAGATTCATCAAAAAGCAGGTGTATAACTAAGGACATCATGGATTAAAAAACTCATTTCTAGGCTTGGCTTTGTAGAAGCCAGAAGTGTGGTATGTTGGACATTCAAGTGGTCTAGATATGCCCATTGTAAATCTAACTCCCCCCAATAACTACAGTGTAACTTTGAGCAAATTGTATAACTTCTGGGACTCTATTTCTTTGCCTTTTAAATGAGGGGGAAAGCACTTACTCTTTTGCAAGTTACTGTGAGCATCAAGTGAGAGAATGTGTATGTATATTGCTTAAGAGACATGCAAAAAACTATATGAATAAATTATTTGTCAGTATTTACTAAATTTCACTGGGATAAAAACTTAATGTTCAGAAATTAAAACCTGTAGGGTCTATGAACTCAAAGTTTCAAGCTTTAAAAAACTCCATGGCCTCCTCTTCTCTCTCGTCTCCTCTTCTCCCTCCTCTCCTCCTCTCTCTCTCCTCTTCTCTCCTCCTTGGTGCTGCTCTGCAGCATCCCTTACCAATAAAAACCTTTCATACAAAAAAAAAAAACCTCTATGCATATGGTTACAGCGATTCGCAAAGTGGACAAATAAATGCAGTCTTTAATAGTTAATTTCATTTTATTTGCATGTACTTGACAACATTTGTAAATCATGATCCAACAGAAAAATAAGCCACAGTAAACTTCTTCTTTTTTTTTCTTCAACATGAGCAGATTGAGGATGATAAATTCAGGATTCTTAATATTAACTCTCATTCCAAGTTTTTGTCCATCCAATTTGATGGTACATTTTGCCAGGAGAAGTCCCTTCTTTATATGTGTGTTTTAATACAAAATAATGCTTTCGAACAGTGGGTTAATTTATAACACAGCAAACTGTAACACCTCTTGAAGGCCACACACACAGGCAGACTAGTATCTATGGAAACATCCACTAGCTGACTCACAAAAACTGTTTCAAGAACCATTGCCAGGGGGACAATATACCTTCAAAACAAAAAGGCTGCAGGGTTTTAAAAAAAGGTACTACTAATAATGTAGATCGGTTCATAATCCTTAAAAGAAACATTATATAATCATAAATTGGGTTTAGAAATTATTTCCTAATAAACTCCTTTTCTCCAATAATGAATTATTAATTGAAATATAAACTTTTTTATAAAGAAAAAAGAATAATGTACAGAGAACAAGTCTGTTGTTATCTTCCATGTTCCACTCGGTATTATTCTTAAAAATAGAATATAAGATTACTTTTTTACTTTAATTCTAAATGACCCTAGGAGTCCAAGTACAAACTGTTCTTTAGCTTCTACTTGAAAAACAAACATTTAATAAAATTTTAAGATTACCATGTAAATTATGCCTTAAGATCTAGTCTTGTTTCTTCAGAATTTGATAAAATATTTGGCTGCCTAATTTGATGTAAAAATATAATTACTATGTGAAACTTCCATTTGACCAAGTGAAATTTTAGTTTCTGATTTCATATAAATAGAAATTGAAATGGGAGCTAAGATTGTATTGCTTTGATCATTTTGAACAATAACTAATCATTGTCTTAGGCCAGCTCAAAGATTAGTGCAATTCTGAAATTATTAAGTTCTATGCAAGTGGCTAAGGGCTCTCGATCTACTATTGACTCAACTAAAAGCACACTGACATGTTTCTCTCTGCTGAAATAAGGTTCTTAGAAAAACTAAATGTTTTATAATTAAATGTTTTATTTTTAACCCTTAGGTAGGAAGGAATACATTCAACTAAGAATTATACAACCCCACAGCAATAAATATTCACATATAAACACAGTATTCTCAAGAGGGTATGAAAGAAAAGATGTCTTAAAAATTATGGTGATTTAATTTTATTTTGCCCTAGAATGACATTCTCTTGAGCATTTGTGAAAATGAAGATGAATATGCAGGGATACATTCGGTTGATTTTGTGCCAGATGGCCAGTTGCAGAGGCTGAACTAAGCTGAACTGATTGATTCGTTTTTGCCATATTGCACGCTGGCGTTTACCAGAGTTCACATCATTCAAGTACTAACATATTTGGTAGGCTTGCTTTTTTTTTTTTGCCCATTTTTAAAAACTTTCTTGGGATGATCTCTGCTTTAAAATATACCTTCTTCTTTGTTATATCAAATAGTCAGTTCTGTCAAAAATTTTCTGAAATTTAACTTTAATAGTGAAAAATAATTTTTACTGTCAATGTGCTATTTTGTATTAATAAGTTAAATTATTTGTATTGAGTGATAAACTCAATATAAAGTTAATAAAAATAATTGCTTGTTCAAATTCTAGGGAAAATTCACAATGTATAATGATTATCATTCAGATTGATAAATTCACAATAAGTTTAAAGAGAAGTAGAGGACACAGTTTCTAGCTGCCAGGCAGTTTCATGTTAGTGGGGAGGGGAAGACCAATAGTATATTTATTTTAATATGTTTTGGTGTCAAAAGTACTTCTATACTCACATTGGACATAGTTACCTAGGCTACTAAGTGATTAAGTAGTATAAATATAAATGACTGTGGTCCAGAAAAGGCTATTCTAGTATACTGACAATACCTTCATAGCCCCTTAAGGTATTTTGACAATTCTTTGTTCATTGTGATTCTCTGATTATTTATCAGTCTACTTACATGAAGGAAGATACAAAGAGAAGTGTGATATACAGAAAATCTGGGGTGCAGGAGCTGATAAAGCCACATGTGCTCCCACTCTCTCCTCCTTTTCAATACCCCTTCATATAAGCCTCTTTCAAAGTTTAACATACTCAGGTTTGGAATATAAGTTGTTTTATAGTGACTAATAATTTAAGATGTAAACAGTAGCAAAAAAAAAAAAGTTACCAAAACCCTGTAGAAGACAAAACACAACCAGCGTTAGTGATTATCACCGCGTATCGTTCATTCGGTTACATTTATGTTAAACTACAAAGAGTAATTGTATTTTCAAAACTTATAGCATCTCTCATTTTTAAATATATATTACATGGATCGCTGAACAATGACACAAGTGTTTAAAGGATTAGTACACTTATCATAATGTTCTTTATTTCTTTTACAAAAGGAAGATGTCCTTGGTAGCAACTCCCCCAAAACCCCAAAGTGGAAAAGAAAGAGAAAAAGCATCACACCCCCACCAAATCACAAGTTCAAATACTCTAATCCCAATGACGGCTTTGCCTTCTCTGTTGGCAGGAAGTTTCCCAGTATTAGAAGAGAACCCGAACCTATAAAACACCTTCAGAAGAAAAATCCACAGAATTATCTCCAGGCCTGAGATAGCAAGTTTTAAATTTTAGTTATTCATCCGCCACGGAAATTTTAGAGAAAATTGTAGGGGGGGGGGAACCCAAAGAGATTATCTCAAGGTGCATGAGGCCAAATTCTAATCTGTTTTAGTTCTCATTTATATGTTTATCAAGATAGCGTAATATCTTCTGTGAATGATGAGTGGATGAGAAATTTAATAAGGAAACAGGCTTTATTGTGAAAAGAGGACTAAAAATGGCATTATCTGGAAATGAAATTTGACCTTTATTATTTGACTTGAAAGAGAAAAAACTTGTCAAATTGTTCTAAGAAATCAGGTTTTTTTTTTCTCCTCATCTTCTAAAACTTGTGACTGACTGAATATATAAATTTCCACTATGCCAAAATTCCCATGACATCCATGTTACCTATAGTGATTTGGTGAGTCAAGCAGTGCAGTTAACACTCACACTATAGCACTGAAAGAGATTAAAGCGCTGAACCCACAGTACTTTATTGACCTAGGTCCTCACATTAACCTGATCTGATCCTGTAATTACTATGAATAGAATAGGGCTTACAGTTCTCCTTAATAACACCCCAGGCTTTTTTTATTCTATAAAGAGATTTTCTATTCATGTCTTTTACTCCTTTCCAGATTTACAGATTTGTAGCAAGAAAGAATGTGTGTGGCTTTGCTGACACACCCGGACAGAAAGATACCTAATGTTCATGGGCATTCACAGACGTGCTTCAACACATTCAACACAACACATTTTTTTAGCCTAACTTACTTTAAAGTTTTGTTTCATATTTCCAATTATCCAATTGCCTCCTGCTCTTTAGAAGTAATCAAAGTTGAGTTACAAACATTGGCTAATTATACAGAAAGATTTGGCTTTAAACTTAGAGAATGGTTAAAATACCATAATTTGATCGCATTCTTTTGATTCTAATTTTTAGAGTGCATACATTTAAGCTTATATTGCAAACTATTAGCTGCTCTAACCTAGTCAGAATGATGAGTAGTCAGAAAGGTCAGGTGTGTGAGTGGGACACAATGCTATAATTAATAATCAGTATTTTCTTTCAATTTAGAAAAACAGCTGCAGCTAGCTGATAAGGTACCTTATAAGGATAAAGTAAGACCTGACTATAAATAATTTGGGGTAATCAAAAATAGTGACATCATCATTTCACTGTAAAAAATAGATTAAAGTCTAGTGGTAGTTGGCGGATTTAGAATTAAAAGGTAAATAGTGGTCAATGTTAGGAGTTGTAACTTTGGATGATCATGAAATCTCTTTAAATATTATAAAGTAAGAATTCTACTTTCACATTAATAGCTTTTAATTTTCATATCTATTGTGCGAAAATTCAGAAGTGCACCTTTCACCATTCAAAAATGATGAGTGTATTTGTGAGTTAAGTGGGCAAGCATGAGAGTAATACCAAAATCACTATGTTATTCTGGGTAAGAGGAGGAATTCAGTTACTTGAGAACTAGCTTTACAAGTGTTATAGTCAAAACCTCAAGTAAAAATATACTTTGTAATATTTCTATGAATATTATATTTGCCTAAATAGCTATCTTTCTAAAGTGTCAGAATGAGTCATTCTTTTCCAAAAGAATAAATAAAATAAGCCCATCAAGAGAATCTATTTTGTTAGTTAAATTTTTTGAATAAATATTTAAACTCTGCCCAAGAAAAAACATGAGCTACAAAACAGAGTAATACTTTGACAGTTATGGGATGCTGGATGGATGATATAATTTCACGTCTTTTTAAAGTTCTCATTTAAAGCAATTAATACAAGAAGAAGATAGCATTTAATATCAGGACTTTGTTTTAAGATCTTTTATCATAATTTTCTCATCCTCCCAAATCGAAGGATTATTATAAGTCAATTTGATTAGTCTGTCAAAAGCCTCTTTCATTGCTGTATTTCACTGAGAGTTTGAATAATCTATATCATGTTTTCAAGAAGTAAGAATTTGAAATTAGGCAGGTTAGTAGTTGGCCAAACAAATTCAGTTTGTTGGTATCCATTATAAGAGCAATATTGCTTTTGAAGTATTGTGTGCATCAAACCTATTTAGCAATGGGCTTCTTTGAAGCAATTGTGGTATTTGAGGTTTTCTTCTTGAGGGAATATTGATAATTTAAGTAACAGTATTATGAAAATATCTTAAGTTTGAAAGAACCAAGTTAGCAATCGGTTGCTTTTAAAAAGCATATGGGTGTATTTTATACTTTGGAATACTGTGTACTTTGTAAGAGACCCACGCTGAAGCTTCATCTTTCGGTTGGCTATTTTTACCATTAGAATAAGAAAGCATTGGAAACAGTGGGATAGTTTTCATCTGTAAAATTAAAAAGAATCTGACCAGAAAATGGATTCATATCATCTTCTTTTTGGGTACTAAACATAGAAAAAATATATAGCAGTTGATTTATTATAAGTGGGATGAATTTTCTCTCCTGGTGGGCTTTCAAACCTTCCCTGGCTGCTCTTATCCTTGCTGTGTGAATATCATTTTTATATCACTTTTTGTTAAAAGAAATTTCCATGAAAGCCCACAAAAGTGGCCTAGAATCTGATTATCCTCTTTCCATGAAAATTTTCATGGGTTTGGGTCAGTTTTGCACCTCTGTTCAGCTGATTCAATTTGCACCAAGCTTCATAATGAGGGAATTGTTCATGAGAGAGGGTGGACATTACAGCCTGTAGGACCAAAGAGGCTTTCATCCATAAAACACAAAAGGACAGCAGTGACAGTAATAGAAAACCATGTTATTACGAAATAATTCAAGGTGGTGGATTTTTATGGTTATAGTAGGTGATAATGTAAACATTTTCTTTCTCCATCTTGGAAAAAGGAAATTAGAAAAGAGGGTAGAGGAGAAATTGTATTTTCAGAAAATCTTCCCTAGGACTTAAGTTGGGCTGTTTGTTTTTTTTTAAATTTCTTAAGTCATGTCTAGTCCTAACTTACTTGTCTTACTTTCTTAGTAAGAAATTCTAAATTTTTATTGTGTTTTAATAATTTCTGAATAATTTTTCAGCAATAAATTGTATTTTGTATAATTACTATCAGAGTCAATTACAATAATGTTTGGTTGGAATATAAACTGTGAGTCTTAATAAGCTTAACTTAGAACTTAGAGTGATGCTCACTACAGACAAAGATTTCACCATGTGTTTTAGATAAGATTGCAGTTTTTAAATGCTTGCTTCTTTATGGCTATAAATAAATAAGTTTTAGTAATATAATATATAAGACTCTGTATTTTGACATAAAATATGGAAACTGTGCTATTGTAAACTTTGTGTTATTTTCAATAATTTTCCTATTGCTAGAATTCCTACTAAAATTATTTAATTTATTAAATTGCCCTCTTAATAGTAACTCTAGTAGATTTGACATTAAAGATAATAAAAGAGGGCTATCAGCTAAGCAATTTTCTCTCCAAATATAAATGAAAACAGTGAGATTTACAAGTTTACATTCAGAGAACTAAGCTTTGTAGCTGATTTAGCTTTTGATTAAAAAATTTATTTTAAAAGATATGAATAGTTTTCCATGTAAGAATATTCTGCATTTTTATTTTATGATACATTTGTATTTCAGAGTTGATTGTATGGGAATTATGAAAATGCAGTTAAATACCCAAGGAGAATTTCTGTTTCTTTAAAAAAAATTTTTTTTTAATTTCTTTCCTTCCCTCCCTCCCTCCCTTCCTTCCTTCCTTTTAATTTTTTTTAGAAAACATATTTGTTATATAGACTACACTAAAGTTTTACATACTTTAAGTATTGCAACTATTTTTATTCATTATAAGTTAAGTATGTTAGGAAAAGGAAACATTTAAAACATTGTTTTTCCTCTTGGGTAGAAAACACTTGTGGTTTATTTTTGAAAGAAAAATATTAATCTAGACTAGAAGGCAAAGCATAGTACTGCTTGACTGTTTTGAATAGTGCAAGTAAAATCAAAACCTGAATTAATAGTGAGAATGCATGATATCAACAACAAAGAAACATTCCCTGAATTCAAGAAGGTCTTTCTTAAACATTAGTATTGATTGTTAATTTGCATCACTTATGCAGAATTAATAGTGGCCTTTGCCATGTTCTAGACAATGCTTGTCTGTGGGTTTGATATGCATGTTGGGAGGCTAAGCTGCCCGTGTAACCTGGGGTGAATTTCCTGGTTGTAGGGATAAGCGCTCAGCTTCCATTTTCCAGCTTCTCACCTCCTGTTTCTTTCATTCATCATCAAATGCGGGTATTCCAGGATTCTGGACAAAAATTGGATGGCTATTTTCTTCAATTGTATTCCTTATATCACTGGAGAACTTTAGTTACAAATTTTCCTGTTGATCTACAGTATGTGGAATTGTGTATACATATGTGCGTGCACATGTCTGTCTAAATAAGCCATAGATTTCTTAGGAGGCCCTTCATCCAAGAAAGGTTACAGTAGATATATGTTGTCTCCCTATGTGAACAAGGCTATTATTAGTAGCACAGTATGTGAAATTAGGGATTTGATCATGATTTTGAATAGGCCTTAAGAGTACCTACTCTGTTATGTGCGTTTCATGCATTTATTCCTACACAGTGAGCATTTTCATCTTTAGTTTATAAGGGAAATTAAGGCTCAGAGCAGTTAAGTGACTTGTAGAAGGTAATGCAACCAGTAAATGTGAGAACTTGAGTCTTTAACTCGTGTCCATGTGAATCCACTCAGCCTCTTTTCCTGACATTTGGGTAAAGATTTAAAGTTTTTACATAGCATCCCAACATAGAGGATTCAAGTTTGTGAGCTGTATTAGAGCAAAAAATTCCTAAAATACTTAAAAGCATTTGATGGTAGTTGAGTTAGCGCCATACTTGATAGGTTGACAAAGGATAAATGCATATTATTTTACATTTAAAGCCTTTTACAAAGGCTTTAAACAGGCTGCAAGATCCACACAATTTACACAATCTAAGTGACCTCTTGGACATAAGTGGTTCAAATGTAGTCTTCTATTTGCAAATCAGAACCAAAGTACTAGATATCATATGACAGAATGGGATTAGCAAGGATCACTACTTGATTTTTTTGTTCTAACAAAATGACAAAACTCCATTTGCACATAAAAATTGCCAGGGGAACTGAAAGTAGATAAATAGCAGATGTTTTTGACACTTTTTTGCATTCCTTTATTTTTCTATCAAATGCTTTTCCCCAATAATGAAATACCTTTGTTTTTTAATACTACTTTTAAATTATAGAACTGTTTACAAATTTTAAATGTTAAGAATTTTGTTTAGCTACCCCTCTCTGGAATAGAGAATAAAATCTCCCTTTTTCTTTCAGATAATTGTCATTTATTGCTTTATTTTTTGCTGGACATTCTAAAGAAGCAGTGCTGATATAATAAACATATAAGCATTTAAGAATGTTTAGGAGAAAAATTTATTATCCTTACTTTTGAAGATACAGGGGCTGTGAAAGTCCTTAGCTCCTATCTGACCATTCTATCAGCTGTCAGGAGATGGGTATGTCGAAGTCAGAGAATTCAGTTGCCAAGTGTTCAGATATCCCAAATTTTCATTAGAAGGAACACACAAAAAAAGGCCAAGGAATCCAGGTCCAACGTTAATAAAACAAATTATTTTAAATGAATTGTAGGATTTCATACTTTCAGTGACAGTAGTAAATGGCTGTGCCTTCCTAGCAATTTATTCAAATTATTAATAGAAAAATGAACACACCAGGGATAGAGGCTGAGTCCAGTTCTTTATCAGAAGATAATCTTTCATGGCTAGATTTGACGTTATCTTTTACTTTTGTAGTACTCTTGCCAAAAGCATTTAACCTAAATTTAATTGTTTGGAAAACAATTAGAACAATTTTTAATTGTGGGCCATTTAAACATGGATAATTCAGAAATTTCAGCACAGAGAAGACAAATGCTGACGAACCGTTCTAGATTAAGGGTGACTAAGGAGACAGACGGCTGAATGCAATGCGTGGTGCATAATTCTTGACTGGAGTCAGCTTCCCCACCCATAGTAAGTTAGAAAAAGCATGATCAAATGAACTGGGGGAATTTTACATGTGGACCTTATAATAGGTAATACTATTGTGACAATGTCAAATTTATTGGATGTGATAACAGTATTGGGGCTTATGTGGCAGAATGCCCTTGCTCTTTGGAAACACATGATAAAATGTTTAGGGATGAAATGTGATGTTTGTAGCTCAAGTTCAAATGATTCAGCCTGAGAAAATGTTTTAGACTGAAACACAATATTGCTAATATTCCACAATTTTGAACAGAGAGAAAGAAAACAAAAGTGGCAAAAAATACTAATAATTGTTTAATTAAATGAAGGCCATACGAGTGTTCGCTGTACCACTGCATATTTTCCATAGCTTTGAAGTTTTTCAAATAAGTTGGGGGAAAAGATTAAATTTATTCCTTGTTTTAGTGAGCTTTAAAAAAAGATTTACTTGAAACTGGTGTAATATACTCAATAGACACAGCTAATTCCTATTATTCAAGTCAAATAAAGCCTTCTCATTCACAGTCACGGGGTGTAGTACTCAAATTATCCAAATAATTGCTTTATGGATTCATGTCATTTTTATAGAAAACAGCACTTTTAACTGGTTCATCAGAAAACCATTCCGAAGTGTATCTTGTATCTCCAACTATAGATATATCTGTTGCTGTATTAATTGGGAAATATTCTAATAGAACTCTAAGACTCCAATGCTTTGGTCAGTTTAGCAATGGCAAATTTAAATCTTAACCATGCTTTAGAATTGTGCAAACTAAACTTTTTGACATTAAAGTGTTTTTATTATAAAATTCAAAATGTATGTTCCAGACTATAAAATGTATTGAGAAATGATCAGTATTTAAATAATCTAAAATGATTTTACATTTCTTATTATCCAAAAGACCTGGTTGTGAATCCTGGCTGGTGAGTTTGCATTTCTGCGAGTGTGAGTTCTCTGCCCTTTGCTGCAGTTAAACGCAGGCTGTAATGAATAGGCCGTAAGTACCAGTCTACAGACTGCAGAAGACGCCCCTGTTGTATGTCTCAGGTTGGGGATTTGTTTTGTAGTGATCACCCTTTCTGATTTGAAGATTGCCTGACAAGGAACTATTAAAGTAAAGGGCAAAGAATTCAATTCCTTGATGTCACTGTTCTTGGACAGGCTTTAAAAATAGGTCGCTTAATGTTATCTGGATTTGTGTATTATAGCAACCCCTAAATGCTGCTATTCTTGAGGGTCTATCATTCTCCTTTGCAGGGTTTCTAGACTGTATCTTGATACTCTAAACCTAAATAAGCTTTTATGCAAATAGTACTGAAACAAGGTCTTTGGGGGGTGTGTGCATATTTTCATACTATCTTTCAATTAAAAAAAGAATGTTTTTTAATATATGGTAAGAAGTGAAAAATGAAAACATGAGGATTAACAAAATAGACCTAACGGCAGATAACTCAACATTCGGTTCTTTTAAAAAAGAGTCTATAAATTGTGCAATTAGGTATCTACTTAAAGATCCATTAAAATGGTAATTATAAGTTTCTGAAATTTTTGTGTGTTATATTATAATCATGCACTTATTAATGTGCTACCTTTTACCTGTTGTTAAATTTCACCTTTTAAATGTGTCTAAGTAAGGCTTCTTAACATGGGCAATTATGCTTTATTATCATGTGCTATTCTACTAATATAGAGATAATGCTACTAATATTACATATGTAGATATCTCCATACACACGGATTTTATAGACTGCCATTTCATTCAAGAAATGTCTTCTCTGACATGTGGACATGTAAGCTTCTGAGAGATACATCATAAAAATAGTAATACATAAATATTAAAATCAGCTGCTTTAAACACTTGATATCACCTGCGTCTTCCTTAAAGTTTCATTAATCTCTATTTTAATACAGCTCCATTTCAGCTGTATGTATGTCAGAAATGCATATGATAAATATTTTATTTTGTGTATTCATGATTTTTTTGTTTGAAATCTAAAAGCTAAACAGAAAGCAATGACCATTCTGTATCATGGAGGAAAAATATTATAATGCCACAAGAAAATAATTAAATACAATAAAAACTGCTTCCTTGCTTGCTAGTGAGTTTTACACATAAATTAGAAAGCAAGTATTTATGTGGCCCTAAAATAAAGTACTGATTTTTAGTGATCTCAGCTTTCTATGAAGACATCTTCTATCCCCAAATAAGAAATTGAAGTATTACAATAAGCGTAGTAAATGATGATTATTTTGCTCATGTTAAACCTATATTTGCAAAACTATGGGCTCTAATACTATGTTGCAAATAACTCAGAAGTTACTAATATTATGCCTATGTGTTAAGAGATCCTGTCTTTTATGGGATAAATTCATCAAATGCTGTGATAGTAAAGATTTTTGCAATATTTAGGCTCAGTGGGGTTAGGTTAAAAATTAGGTGGAAAATGTATCAGTGACCGTTTCCCTACCGTCTCCGTTGTTGAGTTTTCTTTTTAAGGACTTTGATATTGGAATCCCATGCTGCAATCTTAAAGCTTGATGGGATGAGTTAAGGATAGAGGCTTAAGATGGCTTAACTGGCATTTCTGCTTACATTTTAAAGACTCAGATCAGTGTCATCAGAGGAATCTTTGTGGTCTATTCTGGCACAACTGAAAATATTAGAAGTACAGATGGAACTTTGGGACACGGGGCATGCTTTGCATCTTGGGCTAATTTATATTTTGGTTAACTTGCTTGTTTCATACAAAGGTTTTGAGGGTCATTGATTTTTTTTTTCCTGTTGACATTAAATGAAAAAGCCAAAAAAAATGTATTTTTTTCCTGAAAGCCAATGGTTTTCTGCATAAATGGGTTCAGACTTAATTTTAATGGAAGTGAAACATAGTCAATAGAGGCAAATTAAAACCATATAATTTTGTAATCTTAGTTTAGCTATAATTGCGGCAATAAAACAGTGGAAAGAATAATTGTGGAACATATGTTTGTGAGTGACATTATCTAGGTGACTTCCCCTTTACGGCAATGTGCTGTCCTATTTGTTTCCCCCTCCCTATGTATTGGAATGACAAACCTGCAAGCCTGGAGTTAATGCTGATTGCAGCAGCTGCTTACACATGGAGTCTCCATAGCAACTGTGAAGGTTGCCATGCAACCATATTCTTTTAGGGACAGTGAAAATGCCCAAAGGCTTACTAAAAATACATGGGGAAAAAATCTGAAATTTTCTTACTACTTTTAGTGGTTATAAAGAACTATGATACAAGTTGAAAGCACAGGTCAAGCAAATAAAAACCCAGCCCTGACCTTTCAAAAATTGCTTGCTGTTCCCTGGAATCTCAAGCTTTATTCACAGAGATGACTTTTGATCGATTGTAAAATTGGTAGCTTATGCTAGGCAGTCCTCGAAGACGGGAAGATTCAGTGTGGTGCTATTGGTATTCCTCGTGAGGTTAAAGGTCAGTAGAAAGTCATCAATGCAATATTGATTGGTGGGGCTGAAAAATGCCCATGTTTACACCTTCTCACTGCTTAGGGTTGCAGACCAAACCTTAAGTAGACTCATGCAGCCTCTGAGCGTGCTCTGGAGCAAACCATTCCATCAGCAAATGTGACATCACTTCAGTCCGCTCAGCTGTTTCTACCGCTTTCTATAAATAGCTAGATAAAAAATTGAAGAGTACTTGCGGAGAATTTAGCCAACCAATCTGCCTCTCCGAATCCTTTAAGATAGGGTAGGATTCTGGTTTTTAAAATCTTCAGTTAGGATCCATGTTTTTCAATGTAAATTATTGTTTTAATAGCAGAATCTTTTTTAGTATAATATAAAATATGCCTATGTATATATGCCTATATTATAGCTTGACCTATTTAAAAGGTGGAACTTTAAAAAAAACCTATGTCGGCCAGCATCTAATGGGGCAGGGGCCGTGTCCACACATCCTATCATGTATGTTCACATACATACAGATTTCTCGATATCATCTAATTTATTACTTCAGGAACAAAAATTTGATGAAGAAATAATAATCTTCCAGACAAGATGGCTATCATCAAGTTATAATAATGTAAGGTTTTAAAAAATCAGCCAAGGTAATAACAAAGAGATTAGTATTTGAAAAGGATAAACAGATAAAAATGTATATCCATTTTCTTTAATCACATTTCACATGTAATCAGTCATATTCTAACATTTTTCTATGCAATTTTCTCATGGATAGTTACATAGTTATATTTGATTTCTCTACAACGTCTCTGAAATTGCAAACTATATATATCAGACTGATAAGATTACGGTGTCTTATTATTGAAGCATTTCTCAATTTTCTGTAGATTTGGTACCAGTAAAGATGACAGCAAGTTACCTGGGCCAGCAGAATACAGAATTTTTACTACTTCCGATAGGCAAGACAGATTTCCTTGAAAACTATTATAGACTGTACCTACCATTTACCAAAATATGTGGTGAGCTCATTCAGTCTAGTTAGTAGAGCACACAGACACTTTGTTTCCAAGACTTTAAATATCCACGCTGACCTAAGATATGTATGCCTGGAAAATAGGATAAACCTCTATCCGTTTGAAGCATCCTTAAGAACACCCATCTAGTAGAAAAACCTCGTTCGACACACCAGCTAATTTCTCATTGTTGTTTCGGGTTTTTCTTTTTTCCTTTGCTGCCACCAGTTTATGTTTTTTAAATGCTTTAATCTTTTTTTTTTTTTTAAAGAAAAGATTGCAGTGGACAATATAAATTGTAACCGAATCTATTCTTTGCTTAAAACAACTAACCAGCTATACTAGACCATTAATGTAGCTTTTCTATTTAGTATTTCTCTCTATCTTATAAAATTGTGGATTATTGCAAAGGATATTACATTAAATTAGTAACTGAACTGAGAGATATATTTGTTTTTTAAATGTAGATTTACTGTATTATTTAAGCAGATGATACCTTGAACCAGACATAAAAGTTATCCATAGTATTGTGATCTGAAATGAAAGTGTTTTGAAAAATTATTACAAAATTAAATATGTAGAAAGAATCATAGATCTTCTAACCTTTAGATTGGATACCAAGTTATCTTTTTTTGATACCAAGTTCTCAACACAGCTAATACAAAGCTAGTACTTTGTAAAATTTAGAAGTATTTGAATTGACATTACTTAAGTAAGCTATAAACATGTATCTGTAAACTAAGCAATAAGCAGAAAAAAACAATCTATAGAGCAGGATTTCAGGTTTATATTTCACAACGTTACCATTTCTTGAATTGGATATTTTATGATATAAATGAGAACGTGATACAGAGTGTAAGCTTAAAAATTAAATAGTATTGTTACATCAGTATCTCCCCCATTCTAGTATTTAAGAAGCATAAAAGTGTGCTAGTTTTATGATTATTTCTTTCTTACAGCTGCATGTTGTGTATTAAAACTACATGTTTGTATTTTATTTTACTCTGGTTTGGTTGGAAATTTAAGTCTGTTGGAGGGGGAGCAGTTTTGAATTTATATTCCATAGCTTATTAGCAAATTTAAGAATATAGCTAGACCATATTCACTAGATTTGATGGGCAAGGCTCTTTCTGAATATGTGCAGATCCCTAAAATATTCTGGCTTTTTAAGACTATGATAATTTAAATTGTTTTTTTTTTTTTTTGAGGAGCTATCCTAAAATAGTGAGAAGAATTTTGTACAGATTTTATTTGAAAACCAAATAGAATAAGAGTGTATAACTATGGTTATAGCTTTATTTAATTCATCTCAAAATACCCCTACATGTTTTTCTCTCCTCAAATGTAATACCAGGACTAAAATTACACTTAATTTTTGAGCATCTGTTCCATGTGCTCTCAAGACTTTTAAAGTAAGCATTTAATACTTAGAAAAAGAAATTATTAATAACAAAACGTAACTATTTAGATATAATGAAATGCATTTTAAAAATGGGTACGGGATCCTGTTTTAGGTCAGTGTGTCTCAGGGTATTATCAACACACTAAAAAATAAAACTCGAGAAAAATCTTTTTAGCTTTTTTTTCTTTTTGGGACAGCCAACCATTAAATCTCATGAGTAATGTTGAAAAGAGCTGGATTGTGCATAGATTGCTCTTTACCCAGGATGCACTTCTGTCTGCAAGATTCTGAATAGAGACACACCTGCTAGCTAGCTGATAACACTCTGGGGTCATTTCATTGAAGAAACTGTCAGCCAGGAGGTACTTAAAATAAAGCCACAGACAAAATCATGACCTGCACTGTTGAGACTAAAAAGGTGTAAAAGCAGAAAGGAAATGTAGATAAATGCACATTCCTTTGTACCATAACAAAACTTTTACATGTAAATTCAACTGAATAGGAAAGAATGGGGAAGAATGTTTCCCTCTACAGTAGAAACAAATTAGATTGTTCAGCTGCACATTTGGCTCTCAGCCAAAGGAGTCGTGTGCCATGCTTGTTTGCCTAGCAGTGCTGCTTAGATTGGCAAATGCCCATGCAGTTTGAAGAGGGCAGGCGGATGACTGGATGCCTGCCAGGAAGTGTGTGGGCCTGATGCCACTGCTGGACTCCATAGCCTGGTAGGAATGAGGAGTACAAAGGCATTCAATAATCTGAATGTCCCTTTGCTTCAAGAGAGTGGTGCCAGGCAGCATTTAATGAGAGATTGCTTTGTTACAAAGTCCTCAACATCAAGTGGGCTGGTGAGCTCATTAACCTGACTGCAGCAAATAAAAAAGGCACACTCAGAAGACTCCCATGATAGCCTACTCAATGGTGTAAGAGCCCTTTTGCTTCCTTTATGGTGATCCATTAGCAAGCAGCAGTGTAAACACCATAAAGCAAGCCAGGTTTCTGATTGTTCAACTAAAGTCTGTTTCCCCTTGGGGATTATACCACTAGTTGATATAGGATTTTTCCTCTTAAGGTTTCTATCCACCACATAATGACCTTCTTTGCAATGAAGGATTTGGGGGGTTGCTCTTCACAGCATAGCTTCGGTTAAGGAAACATGAACTGTTCAGGTGTCTGAAAGAAGGTAATGATGTAGGACACACAGAGAAACAAACTACAAAGTGGAGCCATCCCAAGGGAATCTCACCGTGCTCTTCTGAAGCCCAAAATGGTGAACACGTTACATGACTTTTCTATGTTCCCTTTATTTTTAGCTTTCATGGGGCTTTACATTTATACAGGAGGTAGGCCACCCCTGCAGTTACGAGATAGTTAGTTCACTGAGCATCTGTCTCTGAGTGCTGCTGGGTCTCTCTGGGGATCGCATTACTCTGCAAAGGCTCTCCAGCAAGGATTCATTCCTCCTCCTCCATTTCAAACATATTTGATGGTTGGTTGTGCAAAAATTCAACTTGCAGCATCTAAACAGAAAGCTCGAAAAGCAAAGGAAGACCAAAAAGAAAACACAAAACATTTCAACATTACGTCTTTGGAAATCGAAAGGCCATCTGTCGCTCTGTTACGTGTCCAGTGACTAACTGGGCATGTCAGATGGGGGAGAGCAGGACTTCAGGAACTGCTTTAGGAATGGGAAGTCAAAGCCTGTTACTTTCAGGTCACTTGTTCAAATCCAGAGCTAGTCGCTAAGGAGTGCCAGTCATTGTCTTTTGATTGATATTTGGTGGTCAAAATTGAATGGGTTAATCTTCTTGGTCCTATTTTTAGTTGACATATGTCTTTAGTAGTCATAATTACTATCTATACTTGCAACATAATCTGGACATGGATGTCATTATTTTTGTTTCCTCCACAATCATTTTGGAAAAGGGATCAAGCATAGCTGTGACGGAACATGTGTGAGACTGTTCTGGCACTTTGTTAATTTTTTAAAAAATAGAATATGTCAATTTGACTTGTGCATATTTCTGAGTGAAATATGATAATATAACTAGAGAATTGCAAGAGAAGGGAAGAAATACTGAAAGTGGCTTATATTTTGATAACATTCATTCCATTCATTTGACCATACAAAGCAAAAGTACCTGTGTACCTCAGTATCCTAATTTGTATAAAGAATGAATTATTTTGAGGAAGATTATTATCTTTATATGTTTATGCCATTAAAATTAACTACTTTCAGTCTGAGATATATGACAAATACATATCTATACATAGACACATAGACACATATCTCTACGTGTAAATATATGGATAGAAAAGGTCACGTTAAAAATACTGATGACTTTACTTTGAACTTGGTGACCCATTTAAGTTAAAATAGGAAGCATATAATGGGATAGCATAAGGAAAATAGATTTTTAAAGGTATGGTTAGACCACTAGAACATTAGAAAAGCTTAGTAAATATTTTAGAAGTCTTTTTCTGGCTGGTGATCTTTTGGAGGGAAGCCACCATAGTTTATTTTTGCCTTGTTCATCTTTGTTTTCCTCATAGTTCTTCTTACAGGGATTTACAAAAATAAATTTTAAAATTTCTTTTTGCAAAGAGGTTTCTAAGAAGGGAGACAGAACTGCACAGTAGATAGAAGAAGCAAGAGTTTTTAACAATGCAACCCTGAGTTATAATTCCAGGCTCTCCACTACTGTCCTAGGTCAGCTCACCGGACTTCTCTACATCTCAGATTCTTTAAGATTTTGCATCTGAACCTCCCGTCACAGAGTATGTGGATTTCTGTGACTGTTATTTCAGTAGCGTTGCTATTCTGAGCTCTTGTTCATTCTTCAATCCTGTTTTTGTTGAATTTCTACCATTCTAGGGTTATTTTATTAAGCCATGTCCAGTAATCTCCATATGATATCTTATATTTCCTGCTGCTGTCACCAGTGGTAATAGAGAATTCTTTAGAATTGTAAAACAAAATATGCCTTATTTTCCACAAAAACTAGCCATAAGATTTGATACAGACCACTTACTGATCGACCTTCCCTTAGCTAAAAATATAAGAGAAAGGTAAATTCTCTTTTAAGCTCTAGAGTACGTCCTAGGGAAGTAAATATCATTTACTAGGGAAGTATACAGGGAAGTAAATATCATTTTTTAAAATTTTATTTTAAAAACAGTTCAAAAATTCTATCAGCACTATTGGTATTTTGTACTACAAATGTAGGCCAAAGGCAAATGAATGTTCCACTAGGAGGCAGCACAATGATGTGAGAAGGTGGAGGACTTTGAGGTCACACAGAGCTGGGTTCAAATCAGTCCAGTCATTGAGTAGCTGTCGGTGACTTGCACTAAGCCTTTTTACTTCCTCCAAGGCTCTTTTTACTTTACTTCCCATCCAGAGAATGAGAAGAAGGTTTCATCTGAGGAATCATTGTGAGGATGAGTAAAATAGGAATGTACAAGGCAAGGTGTACATGGGCAAATTTTTAAGTAGTGATTGCCACCACCTTACTGCTAGAGCTGCAGATGAAGCAGGAATCTGGCAGGGGAGGAGGAGCAGGGTTCAGTTACATCAGGAAAGTACATGACATGGGATGGTAGAGAACAGGATCCTGCAAGTGTCTAGCCATGTCGGAGGGCAGAAGATTGGAGGAGTGTGGAGCAGGGAAAAGAAGCAGGTGCTTCTTCTTGAACTTAACCTGAGTCTGGAAGAAGCTGTTCTGCTTTTGTTGTGCAGTAGACCCTCAGTAAGGCCATTGGGGGCAGCAAAATAAGTATAGGCTTATTCCTCACGACACAAAATGATCTGATCTAAGAAACCATCTTCTCCTGGTTAGACTGTTATTGTGATCTCTGTTCTGGTCTCTTTTCATCCACACTTGCCCCTTTTCCACTCTGAAGCTGAATTTTTCTTTCTTTCTCTCTCTCTTTTTTTTTTTTCCAAAACACCATTAATACCCTTGCCTTGACTTCCTTATCCTAATTCTTCTAGCCTGGCTCAGACTTCTTTGGAGGTATCAATGGTCGAGGGGATCATTCAAAGGGAGAAAAGGCCACAATTGCTATAGTCTAAGTCAGTTAACAAAAGCCACTGAGTGAATGAATTCCATTGTCTTCCTGTCTAGAGTTTGTTCATTTTGTGAAAATGAACAAGCTTGTGTTCTGTCTGCACACAAAACCCCAAATTCTCGAGATCCCAGGCTCTGTGGATTCCCCTATATTTATCACTCAAGTCATCCCTCTTTTTGTCCTCTTTCTATTCAAAATGCTTATATTGTTAACCCCACCCCCAACCCCTCAATGTGACTCTCACAAGACCACATGTTACTCTGGCCCTTATTATTAGTTACTACATTTGCATATGTGTTTGCTCATTATAATGTTATTGACTTGAAAAGCAGATCTTGTAACAAAAGTTATCAAGAATGACGTCATCCATTTCCTTTTAGTAGGAATCTTTTTGTTAACTTGGAGCTGTTGTTTTGTGATTGCAAGAATACAGAATCTTCCCTTTCTGGTTTACTTTACTAGTGCTTTTACATATTTTATGCATCAAAACATGTCCTATATGCAGCAAGTTAGTTATCATAGTTCTATTAACAATGCACCAAGATATTGCCGAGCTTTTAAAAAACATGATTTTATCATTACAAACTATTTACTCAAGTGTATAAGCACAATTTTTTGTCCCAATTTGTTATAAAGCCTTTGACGTGTTAAAATGCTTTTTTCTACGTCTTTCTTCTGCAAATAACCTATGTACATATTCATATGTAATGTAAGCATGAAGTGTCTAGCTACAGCTCTTCAAGCTCTATGTTCTAGCAGAACCTCTCAGCCAATGAGAGCTAAGGTGACAGTTTATTCTAGAACTGCTCACTCCAACAGTGAGTGTCAGTGAACCATCTCGCAAATGCTCTCAATTTCAGTGTCTTGTTATGCTATTATTGTATACTCCAGTGAATATTTTTGACTCAGGATGACTGCCTAGAAAATGTAATAGATTTATTCTCCTCTCTCAAATAAAAAAAATTAAGAAATATCTTACCAAATATAAAAATTAATTTTTGCAAGTGACTTAAGAAACTTAATGAATTGGGAAAGTGAGCCAGGCGAAGATCATAGACAATAAAGGCCTAGTGTTTTGGTTTTATAAGGGGCATAAAAAATTTTGGTGCAGGTTCGGTGCCTGTAGCTCAGCGGCTAGGGTACCAACCACATACACCAGAGTTGGCAGTTTCGAACCCAGCCCAGGCCTACCAAACAACAATGATAACTGCAACAAAAAAAATAGTTGGGCGTTGTGGTGGGTGCCTGTGGTCCCAGCTACTTGGGAGGCTGAGGCAGAAGAATCACTTAAGCCAAAGAGTTTGAGGTTGCTGTGCCATAGCACTCTACTGAAGCTAACATAGAGAGACTCTGTCTCAAAAAAACAAAATGAAACAAAACTTTGGTGAGCATAGAAGTACTTATCAACCACTGTATGAGCACATAAAGCTTTAGATATGTGATGATTTCAGGGGATTGGAAGAATATGAAAGAGTGACTCCACTCCTCTGTCTAGATGCTAAGAGCATGTATCTCCGGGACAGTTCAGTTATGCTGATTCACCTCTCTCATTTCTAAACATGTATCTATGCTAAATAAATCCTGTTTATAGGCCAAGCTCTTAGAATGATAGAATTTTTTGATCTAGGAAAAAAATTTTTTATCAGATCAATACCACCCATCACCGTGAATGTTTCTCCAATCTTCTGATGAGGGACTTTGTGCCACCTATAAATTGTTCCTTGTTTACTTGTCTCCTGATTTAGGTTTCATTTTTCCTGCTTAGATTGTGTAGCTTTGAATGTGTCATTTCATCTAGAATGTCCTTTCACTTCTTTGCCTGATAAACATACATAATCTTTTACACCTTCACTCTCGAATCCCTCCGTAAGCCTTCCTTGAATTCCCAGAGCAGATTAGGTCTTTTTGCCAGGCCTCTGTGCAATATGTCTCCATCCTTGTTAATATTACCACAGTTTATAATTATTGTCTTATATTATGATATAATTAGATGGCATCGGAAATTAGGTGTGCACCTTGACTCACCATACACCCCCAGCACCTAACATGTTATTTTTGAAACACCCTAGATACCCCAATACTATTTGATGAATGATATAATGGACTCAAACTCACTTTCCAATTTTGTTTCCACCAAACTCCCATGTTCCTATATTCCTATTTTCCGGTTATGTTAATGTCAGCATGCTAGTCCCCAAACACACAATGTACTCTCACATTAATCTGCCTGCGTTTATCACCTTCCTTCAGTCTGAAATGCATTTTATGCTTATTGAAAAAATTATACTTACAGCTTCAAGGCTTGTTTCCTGACTTACCTTTTCTAATCCTCCCACTAAAAATTAGTTGCTTTTTCCTAATCTCCTCACTGAAACTTATTTATTCCTTTCTCAGCCCTTCTACAACATCCAGCATCTAATTCTGTGTTTCTTTAGCACCCTCCCCACATTATTTTTAACTTTTTACCATATTGCATTCTCTTGGTGGGCCAAATTATGCAAGTGTTCTTTATTTCCTACCTGACTTTGGTAGCACTTAGCTATGTGCCCTGAGCACAGATTATACACACCTTATAATTTTGTTTGTTGTTTTCTTTTTGAATTAAATTGAATTAGCGTTAAAAGTTTATTCCCCAGAAGCTGGGACTTGCTAGAGAAGACTGAGAGTGTGAGCCCTGGCTGCACTTTTCAGGAGGTAGTATTGACAGAGAGACCACGTGTCGGGTGCCTGGTGCCAGAAGAGGATGGGAGCAGCAGCGTGAAGGATGCATGGATGCTTACGAAGGGTACAGCGATTGATTTCCCAGCAGTCTCTGAGGGGATTCCTCCGGGGCAGGACGCAGGAACCCTCAGCACGTTTAGTGCAGCCCGGTGCAGTGCTTTGTGAGGACCCTGCTTCCCCGTTCAGGAAAATATACAGTAAAGATTTATATTATTCTTCATGCTTCTGGCATTGAATTTGTTGGGTTTAGGGTGTGGTTAATGATGGGAAGATGCAGGCCTCAAGACCATTGGCTTTTTGAAGATTATATAACGTTAAACACTGAAAATAGCAGATTAAGGGAGCACTGTTTTCTTTTTTGATAGGTTTTACTGACACAAAGAGAAAAGATATTTTAACCCCTTTTACTAAACAATTCTCCCCCCACTTCCTTGTGTTGTTTGCTATCTCTACAGCAGTACCCAAATTATTCAGTCATTTAAAAACTTACTATCACATTTAGTTCAGCCACTGATGCGTTAAAGGTCATTTATAGTTTATGTGAAATTACATTGTGTGGAGTGACATATCAAATCCCAAAGGGCTAAAAAGAAAATATACTGATTTGGGGTTAAGGGTGTTCTCAGGACGATGGACACAATGTGGGCCCTCACAGCTCAGGGAATCTTGTAGACCCTTAAAGAGGAAGAATGAGGCTAATTGCTGATGTCAGTTGAATGGAAACAAAGGAGAGCGACTATTTATTTGTATGTTTGAAGCTGTGTGTTGTTCAGATCTGCAGAAATGCAAATCACAGGATTCCAGGGTTGAGGAAATAATTTAATTCTTAGCAGCAAACCTGGATTCATCAAAGTCAGTCCTATTGACAAAGATCCTGAGAAAAGAAAACAGGATGCTTTGTCATTGTGACTAATTTTTTAAACAAGGCTTAATAAAAAATTATTTTTATGTATGAAATGGATTTATCATTGTTTAACTATCTGGATATTATGCTGAGGACATATCTGGCAAAATTCAGAGACATTTTGAAATTCTTCCTCCTACCGAGTTAGGCCTGGGAATGTCGGTAGGTAGGAAATTCCTCCTTACGTGCTCAGGGAAAATCCCACAGGAGAGAAACAAGTCCCTTTCATCTTCTCTTGGGACCGCAGGTAACTACAACTGAACTCCATTTGCCAGGTACATTGGGTAACTGAAAACAGGACCAACCACTGTGCCATGTGCTAGCCTGCGGGAGCCTATTTTTGTGTGCATGTTTCTGTTTCTAAAATAGTGGTATGATGGATGCAATAGCCCAAAATTGTGTGTAGTTTTTCATATACTTTGTGAGATGTAGTAAGAATAGAGAAAAAAGCCTCAGAATGTCCTTCTCTGTTTAACATAATAAACTCAGTTATTTAAGTTGTTCTTTTTCCAAACTAGGAATCTATGACTTTCAAATATTTTATATAGATCTTATACTGCAACGACTGTTTCTAACAATCATCGGTCATTCCCTTTAAAGTCCTGGAGCCGCAAGGTCCTCCTGAGCGAACTCTCTGTGGAAGTAGAGAGGAGAGAAGCAGCAGCTCTCTGCCCTCCTGGAGTTTGCTTTCTCCTAAATGACACTTAAGGAAACTGAAAAATGGGTAAGACACACCTCATCCATTCTAAAAAATTTCACACTAGCAGGAAAAGAGCATACGTATAATATAAAATCAATATAAAATCAATGTTTGTTAAATTTAAGTACCAGGTACTGTGCAATGCACTTTCACAAAAGTAATGTCGTTTAATCCTCAAATATTCCCTCATGTTAAGTATTATTATTTTCTCCATTTTTGCATTAGAGAAAGCTGAGATTCAGTGAAATTAAATGACTCCCCAAATGGTACATTGCAGATTCGGGAATGAAACTTGTCTTCTGGACTCTAGCACCCTGCTTTTTTGTTGTCATTGTTGCTGAAATTATGTATGCAAAGTACTGCAAGGAACCACTGTCATAGCTGCCACATAGGAATTGTGCTAGAGCAGTGCTTCTCAACTGCAGTCAGCATGTGGAGCAGAGATTTAAAAATAAAAAAAAATTCAGAATTTGATTCAGTAGGTCTGGGGTAGGACCTGAGATCTTGCAGAACTATCAAACTCCAAGGTGATGTCAATGTTGCTCAGAGACCACACTTTGAGTAGCAGGGGGTTATAGGAAAATAAATGGGAGAGAAGAGCTCAGGAAAGGGGGGCCCTGTAAAAGAGAGACCTGTGGATGCTTCCTTTATTGACAGGAAGAATTTCACAAAGCAAAAATGAGGAGGAAAGTGGGGGATGGAATGAGCTCTTCACGTAGCAGTAAAGCATGAGTAAGAGCATGAAGGTTAGAGAAGTAAGTTCAAAACATGTTGTGGAATGGTATGAAGTCTATGAGAATCAAAGTATATGCAACCTACAAGGGTGTGATGTGTAACTAGAATCAGAATAATGGTTAGCACACTATAGAGCTCCTTAATATGAAGCTAGGGATTGTGAAACTAATTCTAAATGCAAAAGGAATCCACTGGAACTTTCTGAGCATTACCTATTATAGTCTTATAATCAAGGTATTGTTTTAAGAAATTTAATCCGTCAATATTGGGTAGAAGGCAAAGAAAAAGTAATAAATTGAGATTTTTTACAATGATTTAGGGATTAAATGATGAAAGCTTAAACTTCCAGGATGATAGGGAAAGCACAAGGGAACAAACCAACACAAATATTGACTGGAATTTGCAACTAGTTAATCTGACAAACAACAGTATGGAAAGAGTTAACACTGAATCTGAAATTTGCCATCTCTGTTATTAATGGAATGGTGCTGCCATTGACAAGTAGGGCACAGAAGAATTAGTTATAAAAAGCATAATACTTCAGTGTATCATTTGTTCCACCTATCCACTGCCTCTTTTCATTGGGCCCATTCGTACCAAGACTGTCTTTGGCATCCATCTGTTTTAGGTAAACATTTGGATAAATTCCAGTGTGAGGATTGGTGATGAATTTGTCAAAATGACATTGGCAATGAAGATTTTGTGACGGAGTGAGATGTCTGTGCTGGATAGAAAATGCATGAAACTGGGGGAGAAAACAGAAGAACTAAGTTTACTTTCGTCCTGGTGAACTGTGAGCAGGTGAAATGAAGGTAGAAGACTGATAAAATGGGAAGGGAAGAGGTTCTGAGTAGAGCATAGAGCATTAAAGTGAAATATGTCAGAGTGTGGATGTAAGTGATAACAATGTCCAAAGTTACCACAGAAGTGAATGACTGGGGCTGCGTCTGTGGCTCAAAGGAGTAGGGCGCTAGCCCCATATACCAGAGGTGGTGGGTTTAAAACTGGCCCTGGCCAAAAACTGAAAGAAAAAAAAAAGAAGTGAATGGCTGAACTAGAATGATGAAGGACAGTTATCTGAATTGAGAATCTCCCAAAATTTTGATTATGGATTATTGAGTATTATTGGATCAAATCTACTAGGTTAATATTAGAGGACAGGATATAGAGAATGTGAGCCAGTAATAAATTTGAGAATATGACTCTGTAATTGGTAGATTATGATGACAAAAATAATAGAAAATAGTAGAAAATAAAAGAAAACATTTCAATGCAGAAATATGAAAAAGGCAATAGGGTATGGAGGATTCTAATACAAGTTTCTGTTTCATATACACATATTTACTTATTTTATTTTTTGGTGAGGGTGAAGGTAGGAGAAATGGCAGAAGATGGGTTGAATAACAGCTCTAGACCAGGAAGAAATTTGAGAACTAAGAGGGAAATGTGTTGGAGGTGGAGATGGAAAGAAGGAATCCATTTTCATAGAAGCAAGAAGATCAGAAGCATGTGTGGTAAACAGATAACTGATATGTGAAGCGCACTTTCAGATGGGGTTACCAAGATGAGAGATGACTAAATCCAAGGGAAATATTGTACTATACCCTGGCACCTTGACCCTGACCCTAAATTCAAAGCTTTTAAATCACATACCCAGCCCCAGCCAAACCACAACAAGAAGATAGCCAGGTCTTGTGGCGGGCACCTGTAGTCCCAGCTACTCGGGAGGCTGAGGCAAAAGAATTGCCTAAGCCCAGAAGTTGGAGGTTGCTGTGAGCTGTGTAATGCCACGGCACTCTACTGAGGGTGATAGAGTGAGACTGTGTCTCAAAAAAAAAAAAAAATTATTACCATACCTTATCTTATCGATTCTCACAACAATCTTAGGTGACACACATTATTATTTGTATCTTGTAAATGAGTGAGAAACATCTCTAAGATAGCAAGAGGTAGAGAAAGGTAGGTCTAGACATTCTGAGGCAATAATGTTGAATACCTTGTCTCCATGAATGCTGGAGTTGAGCAGAATAGTGACATCAGTTGAAGACAACCCAACCAAAGATCACTCAGCTGATGAGTAGTAGAACTTACCACAAAATTAATACTCTTAGGCTAGACAAGACATAGCACTTCTGTGATACCTGGAGGAAAAGAAAATCTGAAAAAAAAGAAGAATTACATTGAAGAATGTAATAGCAAGGTGAACAACGAGGTGGTTCTGCAGAAGCCAGCTTGTCATTAGAATAATTGGGAACATTAGCCAGTCCTGTCATTCCAAGGACAACGTGAATGGGTGCTCATTGTTTAGATCAGAAGTAGGCAAACTTTTCCTAGTTATAAATAAATGGCTTTGTGTGCACATCAGTCACAAGTGCTTACCTCTGTTGTTTCATGAAAGTAGCCACAGAAAGTACAGAAATGAATGAACATGGCTGTGTTCCAATAAAACTTTATGAATTTACAAAAGCAGGCAGCAGATTGAGTTTTTCCTGCAGGTCAGTTTGTCAACCCTTGATCTAGACATTTCTTTTTCTAAAGGCTGGACTTTTTTCAATACCATTTTGATATGAAGAGCCCCGAACCTGGTCAGTAGCATTAAGAGAACTAAATACTCAATGATTCCTACCTTCACTATCCTAATCATTCCATTTTAAATTCTTTGCAGATAAAGTTCTGCGATAATTATTACCTATTGACAAATTTCCCTTGGCCCTCTCTGGTTCTATGGCACTGCGTTTTCTTTTGAGGTAGAATTTTTCTTTTTGCCTTTCTTCTTTTTGTTGCTGACCTCTACAAGAAGTTGAGATCATTTGAAATGATAATACCGTCTTTGAAAATGTTAGGCATTATATCCGACTTGGTGCCATGAATTTAATGAACATGCAATTCACTACCTGGGCTTTTGGCTAGAGAACTGTGGAAATATAGTAAATTGAAAGTTTCCTGAAAAATATTACAAATTTTTTTTTTATTCAGAAAAATTTATGAAATTCCTCTTTAAATTCCAAGTATTTTCAAAAAGCAGTTCTTCTCCAACAGATTTAATACATACTTCTTCACAACAGAAGATCACGTTGATGTGACACAGCGCCATGTATTTAAATAGTGCTATTCTCTGGAGAATGTGGCGCTTAATAGAATGCCTCAGATAAAAACAAAGGATTGTCATTTGAAGAAACTTTTTGGACAATCCCATTATATTCCATCTTAACAAGATGTGTCATGTGGTAGTATTAAATGTCAATCTAGCATTAAATAAAACAGGTCACCAAAACACACTCATCAACTGAGAAACCAAGTTACAATAATTATGAATAATTTTTGTCAATTGTTTTCAGTTACTTAACGTGAGCTTTGCACCTTTGAGGTGCTCATAATTTTCTTTTGCTTTTCTCCTCTAAAGTGTAAACCAATATGTTGGAATGTGTATTCAAATTCCCTTTGCTACATAATGTTCATTAGGTATAACATTTTATTTTAATGTTCCTCTACAATTTTAGATTCTATAAATCTAGAATTAGAGCTATCATTTATTTTTCTTTTTGAAAAACTTTCTCTTGAATTTCACATCATAATTCTAGTACCGGCTCTGATGTCACATTTCAATCTTATTTACTCTTCTGTGTGATTCCAAGTAAGACCTCCTCAAAGTGAGACATACAAGGTGAGGACAAACAGCTAGAGGAGATGAAAAATAATTATTTTTATTAGCAATCATGGAAGGTGTATCCACGAGATGGAAGTTACGGCCTACACAATGGATAGGAGTAGAGAATAAGCCACAGTTATTTATCTTCTTATTTGTTGCTTCATATTTTGAAACCTGAGGTTTGCCAACTGTGAATAGTATATCTAATTTACTTTAGCTTGATTTGAATTATGCATATTTATGATGGCGTTCTTGTTCTTTGAAGCATGTAAAAATTTAGGGTGAATTTTTGGTTTCTCTGTAGAACTTATTTACTTGGGGAAATGAAGCTACTTAGCTCAAGCTAATAAGATTAAAGTCTTGGGTCCAATATCCCTGCATGAGTCAGATAGCTCTGCTCGGTTCTGCAGACACCAAGGGCATCTATCATCCAGACAAATACATGACAAAGGCCCATCACCAGGTGAACCAGGTGTTGAGGCTGACATGAGCCTGCCCAAGTTCAGTTCCACCAGAAAAACAGCAGAATACGCATGTTATACAGATAGTGGACCATTAAATCAGACTTGTATATTATTGAAACAGTAATATATAAAGACAAATTATTTGAGAAGTAATTTTCCTATTCATTTTAATCATAGTCATAAAAAAGCAACTAAAGCAGAAGAGTGAGATGCCAAATAGTTGTTGAATCAAATGAGACTTGTTTTTCAAAGTTCCTGAATTAAAATGAAATTTTCGAGATAACAGTTGATATGTATATACATGGCATTCACTTACCTATGGATAGTATTATTGCTGGGGATATTATTATTTTTCTCCTAAAGATAACATTTTTTCTCACTTTAATCCTGTCTCATTCTGTTTGGCTCCCAGCCCTCACGCCATTGTTTTCCATTCCACTGTGTTCATGTGCATTTGCCATGCAGTCAACACACCATTTCTTACTTTCTTTTGGAGGCATTCTCTTTGCTTTCCATTAAATTCAAACTTTGGATCTCCTGTTCTAGACTTGTTTATTTCTTATTTTTACCTCTCCTAGGTTTTGGACTATACTTAGAATTACATGCAGTTGGTATAATAAGTTTCGATGCCTGTATGAGAAAGTAGAAGATAGCATTTCTTGGATGTACCTCAGAAATTATGATATTTAGAAAAATTCTGAATCATTACTGTAAAAATTTTTAAGCTTCTAACACTTATAAAGGGCTAATCTGGGCTTCAGGATTCAAACTGCTATGGTGACTTGAAAACCACATTAAGATGGAGCTTCTAATTCTGCTGTAAAGTCTTTATGAGGACCTAAATAGTGACATAACTCTGTTTTAGTTTTATAATTTACAAATTTGGGGGAATGGGATAAATTAGAAACTTTTAGACTTTTTTAAAGAAATAAAATCCATTTTAGAATTAAAGTTTTATTTGGCATCCCCTCTTGCAGAGAGTGGGAGCTCATTAGTGCCTTCCCTGTCCAGCCTCCCCTTCTTCTCCCTCAGGCTCTTCAGACACTGCCTGGGAAGACAGCTGTGTTCCAGTGGGTAGATAATTCCCCGAATCTTCTCCATCTTGGAATTCTTAAACATCAGCTGTGGTCCACCTATAAATAGGAGATGCTGAATATGTGCTGAATTGAATTAAATGGAATTGATAAGTTAAGGAACACCATCTAGTATCTCTAAAACTTTTCTTAACCATCTTCAATAACAGTGTTTTTCAACCTTTTTATCTCATGGCACACTGGAATTCATAGCAAATTTCCACAGCACACTTAAATTATGTTGATCAAAAAAGGAAAGAGTAAAAAAAAAGAATATATTCACTGTGTTTTGAACTTTTTTCAAAAGTAATTTAATTAATGATCATTAAAAATTTTTGTGGCAGTGTGCTGTGGAACACTGGCTGAAAAATCACTGCTCTATAACAGTAGAATGATATGGTGTTTACTCAGTGTGATTAGATGGCTTCATGCAGTTTGTAAGACTGAAAATTCAGTGCCTTGTTTGGTCATATTTACTTGATGTTATAGGGGCATGCAGTTGAGTTGCAGGTGACAAATGGTTTAACATTGAATTGGTCTTATTGAAACACAAATATTTGGTAGTACATTAAAAAAATAAACATATGAAACAATAAAATGTGGGGTAAGGAGGTAAGGGTTAGCAAACTCAAGAATTAGTCAACAGCTTGCTGAGATAATAGATTATTAAATGCATATTTTAAATTCCTTTCATTTGTTTAATAACATTTCCATAAAAATGAAATGAAGGGTATGGTCTTGTGTGGTGTAATCCCAATACTTTGGGAGGCCAAGGAGGGAGGCCCAGTACCACACACCTAGTACTTTTAGAGGCCAAGGTGGGAGGATTACTGGAGGTCAAGAGATGAAGAACAGCCTGGGAAACAGAGAGAGACCTCATCTTTACAATAAAACAGAACAAGATCAAAACTGTTATTTTCATACCCTGACCAGGGACTATAAAAAAAAATAATTAAATGGATTGTGATGTTTTGGGAGTGACACAGGATTTCCAGGTAAAAATTTATTACCTGATAAATTTTATTTTCTAAGTCAAATAAGAATTTGTTAATAATAGGTTAAAATTTCAGCAATTTAGAATAACTGAAAATTATATTTACTACATCTGAATAAAAAGTTTTAAGTAGAACACTGGTCATTGGGAAGAAAAAAGCATTTCTTTGGAGAGGGAAAACCTATTTTTCCCACTTTATTTTGAGAGATTATAACTTCTAGAATGCCATATTTTAGAAAAATACATATAGTGGTTAATAAAAGTTATCAGGTTTTTTAAAAGTTTGAATTAAAAATAAAATAAGCCTTTTCTCCTTTTCCAATAGGAAGAAATGGATGATCACAAATTACAACAAACTTTTGTTCAGTCTGGAAACTAGACATAGGAAAAGTTTGGGCAATTAAATTTTATACAACTAATTACCAAGACTCATTTTAAGGCAAGTTTTTAAACCTCATCCTCCACTGAAACTCAGAGCTACTAACTAGTTGCAAATCTAAGTTGAATTTCATTCTGATATTTTTCATTCACATCTTCTGAAGCTGTGCTGGGATAAAAAGAGGATAATCATAAGAATGTCTGTGAAAAAGTAGATATGTGGAAGATGACTAATGAAGAAATGACTCTCTAGGCTACAGGGAATGTTGCTGAGGTTGAATTATCACCTGTAGTTAGTTTTTCTGCCTGGATGGTTTTGCAGGCAGAATTGGGACCAAAGACCCCATTCTTGGCCAGGGAAAACACCCCCAGAAAAAGGGAAAAATTAAAAAGTAAGCTAAGTGAAGGAGAGCAAAGGAAAGTTAGCTAGTTTAATTTTAAACCAGCCACTGCTAAATTTCTTACCTGAGCAAGTTTCCTGCTTTTCCTGGAACTCTGGCCTAGTGGAGATACAGCTTACAAACATCTCTGCTGGGTCTGTAAACGCTCTGGGGAAAATAATGGCCACAGAAGATGCTATAGCAAGGCCTGGAAAGATACATTAACTAGGCTGTTTCCTGCTCAGTAGACAGTCAAAGCAAATACCCATTGTGGAGATTTGTATTTGGCTGGGGCAGAGAGCTCAAGGGAACAGCTCAAACCCTGAATTATGGGTAGAAGGGTTTACATCCCTTATTGCAGAGGAAGACCCTCTGTGGTGGTGATGAGGGGAAAATTCCTCTCTCCCACTGATTCTTCAGAGAAGATTGACCCCAGGGCGTTTTACTCCACAATGAACTAGCAGAGTTTAACACCTCCTTAGGAATCTGTATGACCACAGACAGGAGGCTGCCCCCACATAAGGCTCACGTTCTGGATTTCTTAAGACTGCTCAGACCCTTAAGTTAATGATTATAAAAACAATAGGCATTGATATGCTCATTCACAGAAACTGCTGGCATCTTTGTTCACTCCCTCAGCTTGCCCTTTAGGCTAATAAGCAAATAGCCTTCAATAAAAGCTGAGTGGAACTGACAAGCCGGTGGTGGTCTCCTGAGTTCCCACCTTTGAAAATTCTATTCTGTGTGTCTTGTCTTTTTCTTTATCATCCTTTCTAATTCCTTTATATTTCTTTAATCAGTCCTGCCCGATCCACAGGTCTTAAGACCCTGCCCCTGGGGCAGGAGCCTAGCAAGTCTGCAAATGGATTCTTGTTGCTATATTTCCCTGATATCCCCAGTATATATAACTCCTCTTGTCCTTGGCCCTCAGAGGGAAATGCCAGGTACTTCTGGAGTTAAAACCCTGAGGAATCTGGACTCTTTTAGTAGTGGAATCCACATTCAAGCATCTGTTTTCTGGAGGCTTGGTTGTGATGGTTTGTGTAATGGAGGAATTAAGCTGTCATCAGGACTACTAGACCTGCTTCCCTTTTTTACTGATCAAAACAGATTAGTATTCATAGAACATTAGAAAGTTCCAGTATTGTGCCATTGTTAATATGTAAATATTTATTTTATTTTATTTTGCAGTTTTTGGCCAAGGCTGGGTTTGAGACCACCACCTCTGGCATGTGGGCCTGGCACCCTACTCCTTTGAGCTACAGGCACCACCCTGTAAATATTTATTTTTAATAAAAATGTACATGTTGGTTGAATGCCACAGTTCCCACATCCATTTCGTTGTTTGGGTCTAGGAATGTAAGAGACAAAATAATAGCTGAGTTTATTTTACAACCTTTAGTATGAAATTGATGATCTTGACCCTGAAGGTGTTGCATTTGAAAATTTATTTTTGTCTTATGGGGTTTAATATTAGTACATCAAAGTGGCACATTGAGCCAGACTATAATGAGGATGTCTTTAAGCACTTGGCCTTTGCTTTCCAGATTTTCCATGGTGGCTTTTTCTAGCCCAGCAAAGGGATGATTTCTTAAAACATGTATTAGAATTTCTACAATGGCTTACTCAGAAACTTCTCCCTTTTGGAAACTAGTGGGACATGTATGCAAAATGCTCCTGTGAACTCAAGTGAATGTTGGGACCCATGCACCCAGAAAAACAAGCAGATGCATGTTAAGGAATGAGTTGACCAGAGTGCTCGCAGGAGCACTGTGGTTTATGTGGATACATATTACATGTACTGCCTATCTCCCCTTTTTCTGTATCTCCCATTTTCAATACTGTGCTACAGGCTCTTTGTTACCTACCTCTGAATCTACTAAGGTGGTAACACTAAATGATAGGAGAATTTCCACTGATTTAAGATTTCCTGTTTTTCTTTTGGGAATAAAACAGTGCCTCTCCTTTATTTAACATTTCTTTAAGATAGGAAAGCATAATTTTATTGTAGATTGTAGACATGGTGGGACAATATCTATAAAACATGAAGTACAGCAAGATTTTGTTACAATTTAAATGGTTGAGGATTCACACATTAAGTCATCTCTGGTTGGTATAAGTGAAATTATTATTCTGCAGTACAAGTAGGTAATGGAGGAGTACTTCTAGAAATTTCTTGCCTTAGGAAAACAATGAAATATATGATGATATTTCCTCTGTTGTATCCTTAACTTACCGTTTATTATACTGATTTCTCAGGAGCCAAAAAATGTCTGGCACTTAGTGTGTGCTTTATAAATACAAGCTAAGTAGCACCTTCTTAACCTGTAGCCCTGTTGCAAGTACTAGTGATAAATTTAAAGATACTTATTGCTGGCAGTTGGGTGGGAAACAGTCTTGAATAATGAGACCCTTCCCTTTTTTTTTTTTTTTTTTAAAGACAGAGTCTTACTTATTGCCCTCGATAGACTGCTGTGGCCTCACAGCTCACAGCAACCTCCACCTCTTGGGCTTGGGCGATTCTCTTGCCTCAGCCTCCCAAGTAGCTGGGACTACAGGTGCCTGCCACAATGCCTGGCTATTTTTTGTTGCAGTTTGGCCGGGTTCGGGTTTGAACCTGCCAACCTTGGTACATGAGGCAGACGCCCTACCCACTGAGCCACAGGCACTGCCCTCTACCACTTGTTTTTTAGGCAGCTGAGTGAGGGAGGTGGGCCCTGTTAGGCTTCTACAAACTCTATCACTTACCAGCCACCACTAGGTTTCTTCGAGGCTCCATCTCTGAAACTTACCAAGTTTCAGTTTTACTGCAAATAGTAACACAAAATTATGTTTTTTCTAGATTACAGTTTTCCCTACCCTTGATACATTAAAGATTTGGTCTCATTGTTGACCATCTATTTCTAGTTATGAACAATTACCTCACCATCGCTTGTCATGCACGTTTGTTGAAACAAGACAATGAAATGTAAAATCTAAACATCTTAAACAAGTCTTAGAGCATCTTCATTCTTATCTACATCTGAAGTGATAAAACAATCAGAGCATTTTAATTTTAAAATATTTTTGGTCACAGACGTGTTTAATGAGTTTGAGGTCTATCACTGATGTAGGTACTAAATAATTATCTTGGTGAATGTTGTATAAGTTGCTTATCTTTTGGAGAACTTTATTTCTACACCTTAACATAGCATAGTTATACTCATGTCATCTTTTATTCAGTAAACATTGGATGAGGTTTTCTGGGAAGCAGTCACTCTGCTAGGAGCTGGAGCTGCCACATCTAATGAAAACTATTCCCTGCTCCAAAGAGGACTTCAATATAGGAGAGGAGGAAAGAAATTAGAGTATCTGGAATGCTATCATGAAGTTATAGCCAAAGTGCTGTAGAAACATAGAGAAAGGGTAACAAAATAAGGCATTGAGGGGTTCTTTCAGGAGAAAGTCTCAAGTGAGGGTGTATTGAATTGAAAAGAGACAAATGATGATTTGAGAGAAAACAAAATCCTTGCAACAATTTATAGATGATGAAGCTAGAGAATCAGTAGTCAGTATTCAGTTTAGTAAGGTGATTAGCTAAGGCATTCTATCCTGAATGATATGGAAAACTAATGAGTCTTAAGAAAGGAGTTGTCATAAGATTTTTAGTTCTGAAAAATCACTTTGAAAACATTCTTCTAAAGAAAGACTATGGGAAAGATACAGATGTTAATTCATGTAAAAGGAAAACAAGAGAGACCCTCCCCTCCCTTATGAAATGAACATCTTGCACTGAAACCTATAATCTAACAATGGAAACTGAAGTATTGGGAAAAGAGTACAGATAAGAGAGATTAAAAAAATCATTTCTTGGGCCCAAAGGTTATTTTACATTGGGTAGTGTGTGATGAGACAAGGAGGAACTTATAATAAATCCAAAATTTCTGGAATATAGGAAGGGAGGTGCCAACTATGAATTTGAAAGAGTACCCTGAGCAATAAAAGTAGAAGACTAAAAAGGAACTCCTAACAGCAGCCATATTTCAGGAAAAAATGGTTTAGAATCTTTAAAAAAAACCCTGATGAAAGGAAAAACAGGAGAGGAAGGTGTAATAGAAGTCAAAGAAGCAAAGCATTGCACAAAGTGGGTGTGGGGAATAATGGACAGTGTCCCCAAGAGTTCAGAAATTTTTGAAAAGTCCATGGGATTTTGTAAAATTGAGTAATCAGTGCTACCTTTAGAGAAACCCTCTTCATGAGGTAGTGACACCGAATCAAGATTACAGTGGAATGTGGGATGAATGAGAGAGGAGTAATTTATAGCATAAATTTACTAATTATGTTATGAGTGTCATTTATTTCTTACAAAGAAAGAGATAGAGGAGATTGGAGAAGGGATTAGTAAACAGAATTAGCAACTAGAAGTTATAAGAAGAATAAGCACATTTTCAGAAAGAAGATAGCATTTGTTTCGAGCTATGAAGTAGAGTATGACCTTTTATAGAAAGGAGAAGCAGAGGGGGTATTACACATGGAAAGAATGACGTTAACATGGGTGTGACACACAAAAGTCATCTCAAATATAAGCGTGCATGGAAATCACTCAGGGGCCTTGTTAAAATACACGCTGTGTTTCTCAATCAGCACGTGTGTGGTTGGCCGCCAGAAGTTCTTTTTTTTTTTTTTTTTTTTTGAGACGGAGCCTCAAGCTATCCCCCTGGGTAGAGTGCCATGGCATCACAGCTCATAGCAACCTCCAACTCCTGGGCTCAAGCGAGTCTCCTGCCTCCGCCTCCCAAGTAGCTGGG